>CAWWDY010001816.1:0-44033 GCA_963942605.1 Poecilus cupreus
AAAGAAACATGAATTTGTCAGTTTGAATAGTTCAAAACAGCGTTTTTCTATGTTTTTGCAAGTTTAAAACAGCAATTTTATCGTCATTTCTCATAAATCGCCGTTTCACACGAAAGAAACATGAATTTGTCAGTTTGAATAGTTCAAAACAGCGTTTTTCTATGTTTTTGCAAGTTTAAAACAGCAATTTTATCGTCATTTCTCATAAATCGCCGTTTCACACGAAAGAAACATGAATTTATCAGTTTGAATAGTTCAAAACAGCGTTTTTCTATGTTTTTGCAAGTTTAAAACAGCAGTTTTATCGTGATTTCACAAAAATCCACCGTTTCGAACGAAAGAAACCTGAATTTATCAGTTTGAATAGTTAAAAACAGCGTTTTTTCTATGTTTTTGCAAGTTTAAAACAGCAATTTTATCGTCATTTCTCATAAATCGCCGTTTCACACGAAAGAAACATGAATTTATCAGTTTGAATAGTTGAAAACAGCATTTTTTCTGTTTTTGCAAGTTTAAAACAGCAATTTTATCGTCATTTCTCATAAATCGCCGTTTCACACGAAAGAAACATGAATTTGTCAGTTTGAGTAGTTCAAAACAGCGTTTTTCTATGTTTTTGCAAGTTTAAAACAGCAATTTTATCCTCATTTCTCATAAATCGCCGTTTCACACGAAAGAAACATGAATTTGTCAGTTTGAATAGTTCAAAACAGCGTTTTTCTATGTTTTTGCAAGTTTAAAACAGCAATTTTATCGTCATTTCTCATAAATCGCCGTTTCACACGAAAGAAACATGAATTTGTCAGTTTGAATAGTTCAAAACAGCGTTTTTCTATGTTTTTGCAAGTTTAAAACAGCAATTTTATCGTCATTTCTCATAAAACGCCGTTTCACACGAAAGAAACATGAATTTGTCAGTTTGAATAGTTAAAAACAGCGTTTTTCTATGTTTTTGCAAGTTTAAAACAGCAATTTTATCGTCATTTCTCATAAATCGCCGTTTCACACGAAAGAAACCTGAATTTATCAGTTTAAATAGTTAAAAACAGCGTTTTTCTATGTTTTTGCAAGTTTAAAACAGCAATTTTATCGTCATTTCTCATAAATCGCCGTTTCACACGAAAGAAACATGAATTTGTCAGTTTGAATAGTTCAAAACAGCGTTTTTCTATGTTTTTGCAAGTTTAAAACAGCAATTTTATCGTCATTTCTCATAAATCGCCGTTTCACACGAAAGAAACATGAATTTATCAGTTTGAATAGATCAAAACAGCGTTTTTATATGTTTTTGCAAGTTTAAAACAGCAGTTTTATCGTGATTTCACAAAAATCCACCGTTTCGAACGAAAGAAACCTGAATTTATCAGTTTGAATAGTTAAAAACAGCGTTTTTCAGTGTTTTTGCAAGTTTAAAACAGCAATTTTATCGTCATTTCTCATAAATCGCCGTTTCACACGAAAGAAACATGAATTTATCAGTTTGTATAGTTGAAAACAGCATTTTTTCTATGTTTTTGCAAGTTTAAAACAGCAATTTTATCGTCATTTCTCATAAATCGCCGTTTCACACGAAAGAAACATGAATTTGTCAGTTTGAGTAGTTCAAAACAGCGTTTTTCTATGTTTTTGCAAGTTTAAAACAGCAATTTTATCGTCATTTCTCATAAATCGCCGTTTCACACGAAAGAAACATGAATTTGTCAGTTTGAATAGTTCAAAACAGCGTTTTTCTATGTTTTTGCAAGTTTAAAACAGCAATTTTATCGTCATTTCTCATAAATCGCCGTTTCACACGAAAGAAACATGAATTTGTCAGTTTGAATAGTTCAAAACAGCGTTTTTCTATGTTTTTGCAAGTTTAAAACAGCAATTTTATCGTCATTTCTCATAAAACGCCGTTTCACACGAAAGAAACATGAATTTGTCAGTTTGAATAGTTAAAAACAGCGTTTTTCTATGTTTTTGCAAGTTTAAAACAGCAATTTTATCGTCATTTCTCATAAATCGCCGTTTCACACGAAAGAAACCTGAATTTATCAGTTTAAATAGTTAAAAACAGCGTTTTTCTATGTTTTTGCAAGTTTAAAACAGCAATTTTATCGTCATTTCTCATAAATCGCCGTTTCACACGAAAGAAACATGAATTTGTCAGTTTGAATAGTTCAAAACAGCGTTTTTCTATGTTTTTGCAAGTTTAAAACAGCAATTTTATCGTCATTTCTCATAAATCGCCGTTTCACACGAAAGAAACATGAATTTGTCAGTTTGAATAGTTCAAAACAGCGTTTTTCTATGTTTTTGCAAGTTTAAAAAAGCAATTTTATCGTCATTTCTCATAAAACGCCGTTTCACACGAAAGAAACATGAATTTGTCAGTTTGAATAGTTAAAAACAGCGTTTTTCTATGTTTTTGCAAGTTTAAAACAGCAGTTTTATCGTGATTTCACAAAAATCCACCGTTTCGAACGAAAGAAACCTGAATTTATCAGTTTAAATAGTTCAAAACAGGGTTTTTCTATGTTTTTGCAAGTTTAAAACAGCAATTTTATCGTCATTTCTCATAAAACGCCGTTTCACACGAAAGAAACATGAATTTGTCAGTTTGAATTGTTAAAAACAGCGTTTTTCTATGTTTTTGCAAGTTTAAAACAGCAATTTTATCGTCATTTCTCATAAATCGCCGTTTCACACGAAAGAAACCTGAATTTATCAGTTTGAATAGTTAAAAACAGCGTTTTTCTATGTTTTTGCAAGTTTAAAACATCAATTTTATCGTCATTTCTCATAAATCGCCGTTTCACACGAAAGTAACATGAATTTATCAGTTTGAATAGTTAAAAACAGCGTTTTTCTATGTTTTTGCAAGTTTAAAACAGCAATTTTATAGTCATTTCTCATAAATCGCCGTTTCACACGAAAGAAACATGAATTTATCAGCTTGAATAGTTAAAAACAGCGTTTTTCTATGATTTTGCAAGTTTAAAACAGCAATTTTATCGTCATTTTTCATAAATCGCCGTTTCACACGAAAGAAACCTGAATTTATCAGTTTGAATAGTTAAAAACAGCGTTTTTCTATGTTTTTGCAAGTTTAAAACAGCAATTTTATCGTCATTTCTCATAAATCGCCGTTTTACACGAAAGAAACATGAATTTATCAGTTTGAATAATTAAAAACAGCGTTTTACTATGTTTTTGCAAGTTTAAAACAGCAATTTTATCGTCATTTCTCATAAATCGCCGTTTCACACGAAAGAAACATGAATTTTTCAGTTTGAATAGTTCAAAACAGCGTTTTTCTATGTTTTTGCAATTTTAAAACAGCAGTTTTATCGTGATTTCACAAAAATCCACCGTTTCGAACGAAAGAAACCTGAATTTATCAGTTTGAATAGTTAAAAACAGCGTTTTTCTATGTTTTTGCAAGTTTAAAACAGCAATTTTATCGTCATTTCTCATAAATCGCCGTTTCATACGAAAGAAACATGAATTTATCAGTTTGAATAGTTAAAAACAGCGTTTTTCTATGTTTTTGCTAGTTTAAAACAGCAATTTTATCGTCATTTCTCATAAATCGCCGTTTTACACGAAAGAAACATGAATTTGTCAGTTTGAATAGTTCAAAACAGCGTTTTTCTATGTTTTTGCAAGTTTAAAACAGCAATTTTATCGTCATTTCTCATAAATCGCCGTTTCACACGAAAGAAACATGAATTTGTCAGTTTGAATAGTTCAAAACAGCGTTTTTCTATGTTTTTGCAAGTTTAAAACAGCAATTTTATTGTCATTTCTCATAAATCGCCGTGTCGCAAGAAAGAAACATGAATTTATCAGTTTGAATAGTTCAAAACAGCGTTTTTCTATGTTTTTGCTAGTTTAAAACAGCAATTTTATCGTCATTTCTCATAAATCGCCGTTTCACACGAAAGAAACATGAATTTGTCAGTTTGAATAGTTAAAAACAGCGTTTTTCTATGTTTTTGCAAGTTTAAAACAGCAATTTTATCGTCATTTCTCATAAATCGCCGTTTCACACGAAAGAAACATGAATTTGTCAGTTTGAATAGTTCAAAACAGCGTTTTTCTATGTTTTTGCAAGTTTAAAACAGCAATTTTATCGTCATTTCTCATAAATCGCCGTTTCACACGAAAGAAACATGAATTTGTCAGTTTGAATAGTTCAAAACAGCGTTTTTCTATGTTTTTGCAAGTTTAAAACAGCAATTTTATCGTCATTTCTCATAAATCGCCGTTTCACACGAAAGAAACATGAATTTATCAGTTTGAATAGTTCAAAACAGCGTTTTTCTATGTTTTTGCAAGTTTAAAACAGCAGTTTTATCGTGATTTCACAAAAATCCACCGTTTCGAACGAAAGAAACCTGAATTTATCAGTTTGAATAGTTAAAAACAGCGTTTTTCTATGTTTTTGCAAGTTTAAAACAGCAATTTTATCGTCATTTCTCATAAATCGCCGTTTCACACGAAAGAAACATGAATTTATCAGTTTGAATAGTTGAAAACAGCATTTTTTCTATGTTTTTGCAAGTTTAAAATAGCAATTTTATCGTCATTTCTCATAAATCGCCGTTTCACACGAAAGAAACATGAATTTGTCAGTTTGAGTAGTTCAAAACAGCGTTTTTCTATGTTTTTGCAAGTTTAAAACAGCAATTTTATCGTCATTTCTCATAAATCGCCGTTTCACACGAAAGAAACATGAATTTGTCAGTTTGAATAGTTCAAAACAGCGTTTTTCTATGTTTTTGCAAGTTTAAAACAGCAATTTTATCGTCATTTCTCATAAATCGCCGTTTCACACGAAAGAAACATGAATTTGTCAGTTTGAATAGTTCAAAACAGCGTTTTTCTATGTTTTTGCAAGTTTAAAACAGCAATTTTATCGTCATTTCTCATAAAACGCCGTTTCACACGAAAGAAACATGAATTTGTCAGTTTGAATAGTTAAAAACAGCGTTTTTCTATGTTTTTGCAAGTTTAAAACAGCAATTTTATCGTCATTTCTCATAAATCGCCGTTTCACACGAAAGAAACATGAATTTGTCAGTTTGAATAGTTCAAAACAGCGTTTTTCTATGTTTTTGCAAGTTTAAAACAGCAATTTTATCGTCATTTCTCATAAATCGCCGTTTCACACGAAAGAAACATGAATTTGTCAGTTTGAATAGTTCAAAACAGCGTTTTTCTATGTTTTTGCAAGTTTAAAAAAGCAATTTTATCGTCATTTTTCATAAATCGCCGTTTCACACGAAAGAAACATGAATTTGTCAGTTTGAATAGTTAAAAACAGCGTTTTTCTATGTTTTTGCAAGTTTAAAACAGCAGTTTTATCGTGATTTCACAAAAATCCACCGTTTCGAACGAAAGAAACCTGAATTTATCAGTTTGAATAGTTCAAAACAGCGTTTTTCTATGTTTTTGCAAGTTTAAAACAGCAATTTTATCGTCATTTCTCATAAAACGCCGTTTCACACGAAAGAAACATGAATTTGTCAGTTTGAATTGTTAAAAACAGCGTTTTTCTATGTTTTTGCAAGTTTAAAACAGCAATTTTATCGTCATTTCTCATAAATCGCCGTTTCACACGAAAGAAACCTGAATTTATCAGTTTGAATAGTTAAAAACAGCGTTTTTCTATGTTTTTGCAAGTTTAAAACAGCAATTTTATCGTCATTTCTCATAAATCGCCGTTTCACACGAAAGTAACATGAATTTATCAGTTTGAATAGTTAAAAACAGCGTTTTTCTATGTTTTTGCAAGTTTAAAACAGCAATTTTATAGTCATTTCTCATAAATCGCCGTTTCACACGAAAGAAACATGAATTTATCAGCTTGAATAGTTAAAAACAGCGTTTTTCTATGATTTTGCAAGTTTAAAACAGCAATTTTATCGTCATTTTTCATAAATCGCCGTTTCACACGAAAGAAACCTGAATTTATCAGTTTGAATAGTTAAAAACAGCGTTTTTCTATGTTTTTGCAAGTTTAAAACAGCAATTTTATCGTCATTTCTCTTAAATCGCCGTTTCACACGAAAGAAACATGAATTTATCAGTTTGAATAGTTAAAAACAGCGTTTTACTATGTTTTTGCAAGTTTAAAACAGCAATTTTATCGTCATTTCTCATAAATCGCCGTTTCACACGAAAGAAACATGAATTTTTCAGTTTGAATAGTTCAAAACAGCGTTTTTCTATGTTTTTGCAAGTTTAAAACAGCAGTTTTATCGTGATTTCACAAAAATCCACCGTTTCGAACGAAAGAAACCTGAATTTATCAGTTTGAATAGTTAAAAACAGCGTTTTTCTATGTTTTTGCAAGTTTAAAACAGCAATTTTATCGTCATTTCTCATAAATCGCCGTTTCACACGAAAGAAACATGAATTTATCAGTTTGAATAGTTAAAAACAGCGTTTTTCTATGTTTTTGCAAGTTTAAAACAGCAATTTTATCGTCATTTCTCATAAATCGCCGTTTCACACGAAAGAAACATGAATTTGTCAGTTTGAATAGTTCAAAACAGCGTTTTTCTATGTTTTTGCAAGTTTAAAACAGCAATTTTATCGTCATTTCTCATAAAACGCCGTTTCACACGAAAGAAACATGAATTTGTCAGTTTGAATAGTTAAAAACAGCGTTTTTCTATGTTTTTGCAAGTTTAAAACAGCAATTTTATCGTCATTTCTCATAAATCGCCGTTTCACACGAAAGAAACATGAATTTGTCAGTTTGAATAGTTCAAAACAGCGTTTTTCTATGTTTTTGCAAGTTTAAAACAGCAATTTTATCGTCATTTCTCATAAATCGCCGTTTCACACGAAAGAAACATGAATTTGTCAGTTTGAATAGTTCAAAACAGCGTTTTTCTATGTTTTTGCAAGTTTAAAAAAGCAATTTTATCGTCATTTCTCATAAAACGCCGTTTCACACGAAAGAAACATGAATTTGTCAGTTTGAAAAGTTAAAAACAGCGTTTTTCTATGTTTTTGCAAGTTTAAAACAGCAGTTTTATCGTGATTTCACAAAAATCCACCGTTTCGAACGAAAGAAACCTGAATTTATCAGTTTGAATAGTTAAAAACAGCGTTTTTCTATGTTTTTGCAAGTTTAAAACAGCAATTTTATAGTCATTTCTCATAAATCGCCGTTTCACACGAAAGAAACATGAATTTATCAGCTTGAATAGTTAAAAACAGCGTTTTTCTATGATTTTGCAAGTTTAAAACAGCAATTTTATCGTCATTTTTCATAAATCGCCGTTTCACACGAAAGAAACCTGAATTTATCAGTTTGAATAGTTAAAAACAGCGTTTTTCTATGTTTTTGCAAGTTTAAAACAGCAATTTTATCGTCATTTCTCTTAAATCGCCGTTTCACACGAAAGAAACATGAATTTATCAGTTTGAATAGTTAAAAACAGCGTTTTACTATGTTTTTGCAAGTTTAAAACAGCAATTTTATCGTCATTTCTCATAAATCGCCGTTTCACACGAAAGAAACATGAATTTTTCAGTTTGAATAGTTCAAAACAGCGTTTTTCTATGTTTTTGCAAGTTTAAAACAGCAGTTTTATCGTGATTTCACAAAAATCCACCGTTTCGAACGAAAGAAACCTGAATTTATCAGTTTGAATAGTTAAAAACAGCGTTTTTCTATGTTTTTGCAAGTTTAAAACAGCAATTTTATCGTCATTTCTCATAAATCGCCGTTTCACACGAAAGAAACATGAATTTGTCAGTTTGAATAGTTCAAAACAGCGTTTTTCTATGTTTTTGCAAGTTTAAAACAGCAATTTTATCGTCATTTCTCATAAATCGCCGTTTCACACGAAAGAAACATGAATTTGTCAGTTTGAATAGTTCAAAACAGCGTTTTTCTATGTTTTTGCAAGTTTAAAACAGCAATTTTATCGTCATTTCTCATAAAACGCCGTTTCACACGAAAGAAACATGAATTTGTCAGTTTGAATAGTTAAAAACAGCGTTTTTCTATGTTTTTGCAAGTTTAAAACAGCAATTTTATCGTCATTTCTCATAAATCGCCGTTTCACACGAAAGAAACATGAATTTGTCAGTTTGAATAGTTCAAAACAGCGTTTTTCTATGTTTTTGCAAGTTTAAAACAGCAATTTTATCGTCATTTCTCATAAATCGCCGTTTTACACGAAAGAAACATGAATTTGTCAGTTTGAGTAGTTCAAAACAGCGTTTTTCTATGTTTTTGCAAGTTTAAAACAGCAATTTTATCGTCATTTCACATAAATCGCCGTTTCACACGAAAGAAACATGAATTTGTCAGTTTGAATAGTTCAAAACAGCGTTTTTCTATGTTTTTGCAAGTTTAAAACAGCAATTTTATCGTCATTTCTCATAAATCGCCGTTTCACACGAAAGAAACATGAATTTGTCAGTTTGAATAGTTCAAAACAGCGTTTTTCTATGTTTTTGCAAGTTTAAAACAGCAATTTTATCGTCATTTCTCATAAAACGCCGTTTCACACGAAAGAAACATGAATTTGTCAGTTTGAATAGTTAAAAACAGCGTTTTTCTATGTTTTTGCAAGTTTAAAACAGCAATTTTATCGTCATTTCTCATAAATCGCCGTTTCACACGAAAGAAACATGAATTTGTCAGTTTGAATAGTTCAAAACAGCGTTTTTCTATGTTTTTGCAAGTTTAAAACAGCAATTTTATCGTCATTTCTCATAAATCGCCGTTTCACACGAAAGAAACATGAATTTGTCAGTTTGAATAGTTCAAAACAGCGTTTTTCTATGTTTTTGCAAGTTTAAAAAAGCAATTTTATCGTCATTTCTCATAAAACGCCGTTTCACACGAAAGAAACATGAATTTGTCAGTTTGAAAAGTTAAAAACAGCGTTTTTCTATGTTTTTGCAAGTTTAAAACAGCAGTTTTATCGTGATTTCACAAAAATCCACCGTTTCGAACGAAAGAAACCTGAATTTATCAGTTTGAATAGTTCAAAACAGCGTTTTTCTATGTTTTTGCAAGTTTAAAACAGCAATTTTATCGTCATTTCTCATAAAACGCCGTTTCACACGAAAGAAACATGAATTTGTCAGTTTGAATTGTTAAAAACAGCGTTTTTCTATGTTTTTGCAAGTTTAAAACAGCAATTTTATCGTCATTTCTCATAAATCGCCGTTTCACACGAAAGAAACCTGAATTTATCAGTTTGAATAGTTAAAAACAGCGTTTTTCTATGTTTTTGCAAGTTTAAAACAGCAATTTTATCGTCATTTCTCATAAATCGCCGTTTCACACGAAAGTAACATGAATTTATCAGTTTGAATAGTTAAAAACAGCGTTTTTCTATGTTTTTGCAAGTTTAAAACAGCAATTTTATAGTCATTTCTCATAAATCGCCGTTTCACACGAAAGAAACATGAATTTATCAGCTTGAATAGTTAAAAACAGCGTTTTTTCTATGATTTTGCAAGTTTAAAACAGCAATTTTATCGTCATTTTTCATAAATCGCCGTTTCACACGAAAGAAACCTGAATTTATCAGTTTGAATAGTTAAAAACAGCGTTTTTCTATGTTTTTGCAAGTTTAAAACAGCAATTTTATCGTCATTTCTCATAAATCGCCGTTTCACACGAAAGAAACATGAATTTGTCAGTTTGAATAGTTAAAAACAGCGTTTTTCTATGTTTTTGCAAGTTTAAAACAGCAGTTTTATCGTGATTTCACAAAAATCCACCGTTTCGAACGAAAGAAACCTGAATTTATCAGTTTGAATAGTTCAAAACAGCGTTTTTCTATGTTTTTGCAAGTTTAAAACAGCAATTTTATCGTCATTTCTCATAAAACGCCGTTTCACACGAAAGAAACATGAATTTGTCAGTTTGAATTGTTAAAAACTGCGTTTTTCTATGTTTTTGCAAGTTTAAAACAGCAATTTTATCGTCATTTCTCATAAATCGCCGTTTCACACGAAAGAAACCTGAATTTATCAGTTTGAATAGTTAAAAACAGCGTTTTTCTATGTTTTTGCAAGTTTAAAACAGCAATTTTATCGTCATTTCTCATAAATCGCCGTTTCACACGAAAGTAACATGAATTTATCAGTTTGAATAGTTAAAAACAGCGTTTTTCTATGTTTTTGCAAGTTTAAAACAGCAATTTTATAGTCATTTCTCATAAATCGCCGTTTCACACGCAAGAAACATGAATTTATCAGCTTGAATAGTTAAAAACAGCGTTTTTCTATGATTTTGCAAGTTTAAAACAGCAATTTTATCGTCATTTTTTATAAATCGCCGTTTCACACAAAAGAAACCTGAATTTATCAGTTTGAATAGTTAAAAACAGCGTTTTTCTATGTTTTTGCAAGTTTAAAACAGCAATTTTATCGTCATTTCTCTTAAATCGCCGTTTCACACGAAAGAAACATGAATTTATCAGTTTGAATAGTTAAAAACAGCGTTTTTCTATGTTTTTGCAAGTTTAAAACAGCAATTTTATCGTCATTTCTCATAAATCGCCGTTTCACACGAAAGAAACATGAATTTTTCAGTTTGAATAGTTCAAAACAGCGTTTTTCTATGTTTTTGCAAGTTTAAAACAGCAGTTTTATCGTGATTTCACAAAAATCCACCGTTTCGAACGAAAGAAACCTGAATTTATCAGTTTGAATAGTTAAAAACAGCGTTTTTCTATGTTTTTGCAAGTTTAAAACAGCAATTTTATCGTCATTTCTCATAAATCGCCGTTTCACACGAAAGAAACATGAATTTATCAGTTTGAATAGTTAAAAACAGCGTTTTTCTATGTTTTTGCTAGTTTAAAACAGCAATTTTATCGTCATTTCTCATAAATCGCCGTTTTACACGAAAGAAACATGAATTTGTCAGTTTGAGTAGTTCAAAACAGCGTTTTTCTATGTTTTTGCAAGTTTAAAACAGCAATTTTATCGTCATTTCTCATAAATCGCCGTTTCACACGAACGAAACATGAATTTGTCAGTTTGAATAGTTCAAAACAGCGTTTTTCTATGTTTTTGCAAGTTTAAAACAGCAATTTTATCGTCATTTCTCATAAATCGCCGTTTCACACGAAAGAAACATGAATTTGTCAGTTTGAATAGTTCAAAACAGCGTTTTTCTATGTTTTTGCAAGTTTAAAACAGCAATTTTATCGTCATTTCTCATTAAACGCCGTTTCACACGAAAGAAACATGAATTTGTCAGTTTGAATAGTTAAAAACAGCGTTTTTCTATGTTTTTGCAAGTTTAAAACAGCAATTTTATCGTCATTTCTCATAAATCGCCGTTTCACACGAAAGAAACATGAATTTGTCAGTTTGAATAGTTCAAAACAGCGTTTTTCTATGTTTTTGCAAGTTTAAAACAGCAATTTTATCGTCATTTCTCCTAAATCGCCGTTTCACACGAAAGAAACATGAATTTGTCAGTTTGAATAGTTCAAAACAGCGTTTTTCTATGTTTTTGCAAGTTTAAAAAAGCAATTTTATCGTCATTTCTCATAAAACGCCGTTTCACACGAAAGAAACATGAATTTGTCAGTTTGAATAGTTAAAAACAGCGTTTTTCTATGTTTTTGCAAGTTTAAAACAGCAGTTTTATCGTGATTTCACAAAAATCCACCGTTTCGAACGAAGGAAACCTGAATTTATCAGTTTGAATAGTTCAAAACAGCGTTTTTCTATGTTTTTGCAAGTTTAAAACAGCAATTTTATCGTCATTTCTCATAAAACGCCGTTTCACACGAAAGAAACATGAATTTGTCAGTTTGAATTGTTAAAAACAGCGTTTTTCTATGTTTTTGCAAGTTTAAAACAGCAATTTTATCGTCATTTCTCATAAATCGCCGTTTCACACGAAAGAAACCTGAATTTATCAGTTTGAGTAGTTAAAAACAGCGTTTTTCTATGTTTTTGCAAGTTTAAAACAGCAATTTTATCGTCATTTCTCATAAATCGCCGTTTCACACGAAAGTAACATGAATTTATCAGTTTGAATAGTTAAAAACAGCGTTTTTCTATGTTTTTGCAAGTTTAAAACAGCAATTTTATAGTCATTTCTCATAAATCGCCGTTTCACACGAAAGAAACATGAATTTATCAGCTTGAATAGTTAAAAACAGCGTTTTTCTATGATTTTGCAAGTTTAAAACAGCAATTTTATCGTCATTTTTCATAAATCGCCGTTTCACACGAAAGAAACCTGAATTTATCAGTTTGAATAGTTAAAAACAGCGTTTTTCTATGTTTTTGCAAGTTTAAAACAGCAATTTTATCGTCATTTCTCATAAATCGCCGTTTCACACGAAAGAAACATGAATTTGTCAGTTTGAATAGTTCAAAACAGCGTTTTTCTATGTTTTTGCAAGTTTAAAACAGCAATTTTATCGTCATTTCTCATAAATCGCCGTTTCACACGAAAGAAACATGAATTTGTCAGTTTGAATAGTTCAAAACAGCGTTTTTCTATGTTTTTGCAAGTTTAAAAAAGCAATTTTATCGTCATTTCTCATAAAACGCCGTTTCACACGAAAGAAACATGAATTTGTCAGTTTGAATAGTTAAAAACAGCGTTTTTCTATGTTTTTGCAAGTTTAAAACAGCAGTTTTATCGTGATTTCACAAAAATCCACCGTTTCGAACGAAAGAAACCTGAATTTATCAGTTTGAATAGTTCAAAACAGCGTTTTTCTATGTTTTTGCAAGTTTAAAACAGCAATTTTATCGTCATTTCTCATAAAACGCCGTTTCACACGAAAGAAACATGAATTTGTCAGTTTGAATTGTTAAAAACAGCGTTTTTCTATGTTTTTGCAAGTTTAAAACAGCAATTTTATCGTCATTTCTCATAAATCGCCGTTTCACACGAAAGAAACCTGAATTTATCAGTTTGAATAGTTAAAAACAGCGTTTTTCTATGTTTTTTGCAAGTTTAAAACAGCAATTTTATCGTCATTTCTCTTAAATCGCCGTTTCACACGAAAGAAACATGAATTTATCAGTTTGAATAGTTAAAAACAGCGTTTTACTATGTTTTTGCAAGTTTAAAACAGCAATTTTATCGTCATTTCTCATAAATCGCCGTTTCACACGAAAGAAACATGAATTTTTCAGTTTGAATAGTTCAAAACAGCGTTTTTCTATGTTTTTGCAAGTTTAAAACAGCAGTTTTATCGTGATTTCACAAAAATCCACCGTTTCGAACGAAAGAAACCTGAATTTATCAGTTTGAATAGTTAAAAACAGCGTTTTTCTATGTTTTTGCAAGTTTAAAACAGCAATTTTATCGTCATTTCTCATAAAACGCCGTTTCACACGAAAGAAACATGAATTTGTCAGTTTGAATAGTTAAAAACAGCGTTTTTCTATGTTTTTGCAAGTTTAAAACAGCAGTTTTATCGTGATTTCACAAAAATCCACCGTTTCGAACGAAAGAAACCTGAATTTATCAGTTTGAATAGTTCAAAACAGCCTTTTTCTATGTTTTTGCAAGTTTAAAACAGCAATTTTATCGTCATTTCTCATAAAACGCCGTTTCACACGAAAGAAACATGAATTTGTCAGTTTGAATTGTTAAAAACAGCGTTTTTCTATGTTTTTGCAAGTTTAAAACAGCAATTTTATCGTCATTTCTCATAAATCGCCGTTTCACACGAAAGAAACCTGAATTTATCAGTTTGAATAGTTAAAAACAGCGTTTTTCTATGTTTTTGCAAGTTTAAAACAGCAATTTTATCGTCATTTCTCTTAAATCGCCGTTTCACACGAAAGAAACATGAATTTATCAGTTTGAATAGTTAAAAACAGCGTTTTACTATGTTTTTGCAAGTTTAAAACAGCAATTTTATCGTCATTTCTCATAAATCGCCGTTTCACACGAAAGAAACATGAATTTTTCAGTTTGAATAGTTCAAAACAGCGTTTTTCTATGTTTTTGCAAGTTTAAAACAGCAGTTTTATCGTGATTTCACAAAAATCCACCGTTTCGAACGAAAGAAACCTGAATTTATCAGTTTGAATAGTTAAAAACAGCGTTTTTCTATGTTTTTGCAAGTTTAAAACAGCAATTTTATCGTCATTTCTCATAAATCGCCGTTTCACACGAAAGAAACATGAATTTGTCAGTTTGAATAGTTCAAAACAGCGTTTTTCTATGTTTTTGCAAGTTTAAAACAGCAATTTTATCGTCATTTCTCATAAATCGCCGTTTCACACGAAAGAAACATGAATTTGTCAGTTTGAATAGTTCAAAACAGCGTTTTTCTATGTTTTTGCAAGTTTAAAACAGCAATTTTATTGTCATTTCTCATAAATCGCCGTGTCGCAAGCAAGAAACATGAATTTATCAGTTTGAATAGTTCAAAACAGCGTTTTTCTATGTTTTTGCAAGTTTAAAACAGCAATTTTATCGTCATTTCTCATAAATCGCCGTTGCACACGAAAGAAACATGAATTTGTCAGTTTGAATAGTTCAAAACAGCGTTTTTCTATGTTTTTGCAAGTTTAAAACAGCAATTTTATCGTCATTTCTCATAAAACGCCGTTTCACACGAAAGAAACATGAATTTGTCAGTTTGAATAGTTAAAAACAGCGTTTTTCTATGTTTTTGCAAGTTTAAAAGAGCAATTTTATCGTCATTTCTCATAAATCGCCGTTTCACACGAAAGAAACCTGAATTTATCAGTTTAAATAGTTAAAAACAGCGTTTTTCTATGTTTTTGCAAGTTTAAAACAGCAATTTTATCGTCATTTCTCATAAATCGCCGTTTCACACGAAAGAAACATGAATTTGTCAGTTTGAATAGTTCAAAACAGCGTTTTTCTATGTTTTTGCAAGTTTAAAACAGCAATTTTATCGTCATTTCTCATAAATCGCCGTTTCACACGAAAGAAACATGAATTTGTCAGTTTGAATAGTTCAAAACAGCGTTTTTCTATGTTTTTGCAAGTTTAAAACAGCAATTTTATCGTCATTTCTCATAAAACGCCGTTTCACACGAAAGAAACATGAATTTGTCAGTTTGAATAGTTAAAAACAGCGTTTTTCTATGTTTTTGCAAGTTTAAAACAGCAGTTTTATCGTGATTTCACAAAAATCCACCGTTTCGAACGAAAGAAACCTGAATTTATCAGTTTGAATAGTTCAAACCAGCGTTTTTCTATGTTTTTGCAAGTTTAAAACAGCAATTTTATCGTCATTTCTCATAAAACGCCGTTTCACACGAAAGAAACATGAATTTGTCAGTTTGAATAGTTAAAAACAGCGTTTTTCTATGTTTTTGCAAGTTTAAAACAGCAATTTTATCGTCATTTCTCATAAATCGCCGTTTCACACGAAAGAAACCTGAATTTATCAGTTTGAATAGTTAAAAACAGCGTTTTTCTATGTTTTTGCAAGTTTAAAACAGCAATTTTATCGTCATTTCTCATAAATCGCCGTTTCACACGAAAGTAACATGAATTTATCAGTTTGAATAGTTAAAAACAGCGTTTTTCTATGTTTTTGCAAGTTTAAAACAGCAATTTTATAGTCATTTCTCATAAATCGCCGTTTCACACGAAAGAAACATGAATTTATCAGCTTGAATAGTTAAAAACAGCGTTTTTCTATGATTTTGCAAGTTTAAAACAGCAATTTTATCGTCATTTTTCATAAATCGCCGTTTCACACGAAAGAAACCTGAATTTATCAGTTTGAATAGTTAAAAACAGCGTTTTTCTATGTTTTTGCAAGTTTAAAACAGCAATTTTATCGTCATTTCTCATAAATCGCCGTTTCACACGAAAGAAACATGAATTTATCAGTTTGAATAGTTAAAAACAGCGTTTTACTATGTTTTTGCAAGTTTAAAACAGCAATTTTATCGTCATTTCTCATAAATCGCCGTTTCACACGAAAGAAACATGAATTTATCAGTTTGAATAGTTCAAAACAGCGTTTTTCTATGTTTTTGCAAGTTTAAAACAGCAGTTTTATCGTGATTTCACAAAAATCCACCGTTTCGAACGAAAGAAACCTGAATTTATCAGTTTGAATAGTTAAAAACAGCGTTTTTCTATGTTTTTGCAAGTTTAAAACAGCAATTTTATCGACATTTCTCATAAATCGCCGTTTCACACGAAAGAAACATGAATTTATCAGTTTGAATAGTTAAAAACAGCGTTTTTCTATGTTTTTGCTAGTTTAAAACAGCAATTTTATCGTCATTTCTCATAAATCGCCGTTTCACACGAAAGAAACATGAATTTGTCAGTTTGAATAGTTCAAAACAGCGTTTTTCTATGTTTTTGCAAGTTTAAAACAGCAATTTTATCGTCATTTCTCATAAATCGCCGTTTCACACGAAAGAAACATGAATTTGTCAGTTTGAGTAGTTCAAAACAGCGTTTTTCTATGTTTTATGTTTTTGCTAGTTTAAAACAGCAATTTTATCGTCATTTCTCATAAATCGCCGTTTCACACGAAAGAAACATAAATTTATCAGTTTGAATAGTTAAAAACAGCGTTTTTTCTATGATTTTGCAAGTTTAAAACAGCAATTTTATCGTCATTTTTCATAAATCGCCGTTTCAACACGAAAGAAACCTGAATTTATCAGTTTGAATAGTTAAAAACAGCGTTTTTCTATGTTTTTGCAAGTTTAAAACAGCAATTTTATCGTCATTTCTCATAAATCGCCGTTTCACACGAAAGAAACATGAATTTATCAGTTTGAATAGTTAAAAACAGCGTTTTACTATGTTTTTGCAAGTTTAAAACAGCAATTTTATCGTCATTTCTCATAAATCGCCGTTTCACACGAAAGAAACATGAATTTATCAGTTTGAATAGTTCAAAACAGCGTTTTCTATGTTTTTGCAAGTTTAAAAACAGCAGTTTTATCGTGATTTCACAAAAATCCACCGTTTTCGAACGAAAGAAACCTGAATTTATCAGTTTGAATAGTTAAAAACAGCGTTTTTCTATGTTTTTGCAAGTTTTAAAACAGCAATTTTATCGTCATTTCTCATAAATCGCCGTTTTCACACGAAAGAAACATGAATTTATCAGTTTGAATAGTTGAAAACAGCATTTTTTCTATGTTTTTGCAAGTTTAAACCAGCAATTTTATCGTCATTTCTCATAAATCGCCGTTTCACACGAAAGAAAACATGAATTTGTCAGTTTGAATAGTTCAAAACAGCGTTTTTTCTATGTTTTTGCAAGTTTAAAACAGCAATTTTATCGTCATTTCTCATAAATCGCCGTTTCACACGAAAGAAACATGAATTTGTCAGTTTGAATAGTTCAAAACAGCGTTTTTCTATGTTTTTGCAAGTTTAAAACAGCAATTTTATTGTCATTCTCATAAATCGCCGTGTCGCAAGAAAGAAACATGAATTTATCAGTTTGAATAGTTCAAAACAGCGTTTTACTATGTTTTTGCTAGTTTAAAACAGCAAATTTTATCGTCATTTCTCATAAATCGCCGTTTCACACGAAAGAAACATGAATTTGTCAGTTTGAATAGTTTCAAAACAGCGTTTTTCTATGTTTTTGCAAGTTTAAAACAGCAATTTTATCGTCATTTCTCATAAATCGCCCGTTTCACACGAAAGAAACATGAATTTGTCAGTTTGAATAGTTCAAAACAGCGTTTTTTCTATGTTTTTGCAAGTTTAAAACAGCAATTTTATTGTCATTTCTCATAAATCGCCGTGTCGCAAGAAAGAAACATGAATTTATCAGTTTGATAGTTCAAAACAGCGTTTTACTATGTTTTTGCTAGTTTAAAACAGCAATTTTATCGTCATTTCTCATAAATCGCCGTTTCACACGAAAGAAACATGAATTGTCAGTTTGAGTAGTTCAAAACAGCGTTTTTCTATGTTTTTGCAAGTTTAAAACAGCAATTTTATCGTCATTTCTCATAAATCACCGTTTCACACGAAAGAAACATGAATTTGTCAGTTTGAATAGTTCAAAACAGCGTTTTTTCTATGTTTTTGCAAGTTTAAAACAGCAGTTTTATCGTGATTTCACAAAAATCCACCGTTTCGAACGAAAGAAACCTGAATTTATCAGTTTGAATAGTTAAAAACAGCGTTTTTCTATGTTTTTGCAAGTTTAAAACAGCAGTTTTATCGTGATTTCACAAAAATCCACCGTTTCGAACGAAAGAAACCTGAATTTATCAGTTTGAATAGTTCAAAAACAGCGTTTTTCTATGTTTTTGCAAGTTTAAAACAGCAATTTTATCGTCATTTCTCATAAAACGCCGTTTCACACGAAAGAAACATGAATTTGTCAGTTTAAATAGTTAAAAAACAGCGTTTTTTCTATGTTTTTGCAAATTTAAAACAGCAATTTTATCGTCATTTCTCATAAATCGCAGTTTCACACGAAAGAAACCTGAATTTATCAGTTTGAATAGTTAAAAACAGCGTTTTTCTATGTTTTTGCAAGTTTAAAACAGCAATTTTATCGTCATTTCTCATAAATCGCCGTTTCACACGAAAGTAACATGAATTTATCAGTTTGAATAGTTAAAAACAGCGTTTTTCTATGTTTTTGCAAGTATAAAACAGCAATTTTATAGTCATTTCTCATAAATCGCCGTTTCACACGAAAGAAACATGAATTTATCAGTTTGAATAGTTAAAAACAGCGTTTTTCTATGATTTTGCAAGTTTAAAACAGCAATTTTATCGTCATTTTTCATAAATCGCCGTTTCACACGAAAGAAACCTGAAATTTATCAGTTTGAATAGTTAAAAACAGCGTTTTTCTATGTTTTTGCAAGTTTAAAAACAGCAATTTTATCGTCATTTCTCATAAATCGCCGTTTCACACGAAAGAAACATGAATTTATCAGTTTGAATAGTAAAAAACAGCGTTTTACTATGTTTTTGCAAGTTTAAAAACAGCAATTTTATCGTCATTTCTCATAAATCGCCGTTTCACACGAAAGAAACATGAATTTATCAGTTTGAATAGTTCAAAACAGCGTTTTTTCTATGTTTTTGCAAGTTTAAAACAGCAGTTTTATCGTGATTTCACAAAAATCCACCGTTTCGAACGAAAGAAACCTGAATTTATCAGTTTGAATAGTTAAAAACAGCGTTTTTCTATGTTTTTGCAAGTTTAAAACAGCAATTTTATCGACATTTCTCCTAAATCGCCGTTTCACACGAAAGAAACATGAATTTATCAGTTTGAATAGTTAAAAACAGCGTTTTTCTATGTTTTTGCTAGTTTAAAACAGCAATTTTATCGTCATTTCTCATAAATCGCCGTTTCACACGAAAGAAACATGAATTTGTCAGTTTGAATAGTTCAAAACAGCGTTTTTCTATGTTTTTGCAAGTTTAAAACAGCAATTTTATCGTCATTTCTCATAAATCGCCGTTTCACACGAAAGAAACATGAATTTGTCAGTTTGAGTAGTTCAAAACAGCGTTTTTCTATGTTTTTGCTAGTTTAAAACAGCAATTTTATCGTCATTTCTCATAAATCGCCGTTTCACACGAAAGAAACATAAATTTATCAGTTTGAATAGTTAAAAACAGCGTTTTTCTATGATTTTGCAAGTTTAAAACAGCAATTTTATCGTCATTTTTCATAAATCGCCGTTTCACACGAAAGAAACCTGAATTTATCAGTTTGAATAGTTAAAAACAGCGTTTTTCTATGTTTTTGCAAGTTTAAAACAGCAATTTTATCGTCATTTCTCATAAATCGCCGTTTCACACGAAAGAAACATGAATTTATCAGTTTGAATAGTTAAAAACAGCGTTTTACTATGTTTTTGCAAGTTTAAAACAGCAATTTTATCGTCATTTCTCATAAATCGCCGTTTCACACGAAAGAAACATGAATTTATCAGTTTGAATAGTTTAAAACAGCGTTTTCTATGTTTTTGCAAGTTTAAAACAGCAGTTTTATCGTGATTTCACAAAAATCCACCGTTTCGAACGAAAGAAACCTGAATTTATCAGTTTGAATAGTTAAAAACAGCGTTTTTTCTATGTTTTTGCAAGTTTAAAAACAGCAATTTTATCGTCATTTCTCATAAATCGCCGTTTCACACGAAAGAAACATGAATTTATCAGTTTGAATAGTTGAAAACAGCATTTTTTCTATGTTTTTGCAAGTTTAAACCAGCAATTTTATCGTCATTTCTCATAAATCGCCGTTTCACACGAAAGAAACATGAATTTGTCAGTTTGAATAGTTCAAAACAGCGTTTTTCTATGTTTTTGCAAGTTTAAAACAGCAATTTTATCGTCATTTCTCATAAATCGCCGTTTCACACGAAAGAAACATGAATTTGTCAGTTTGAATAGTTCAAAACAGCGTTTTTCTATGTTTTTGCAAGTTTAAAACAGCAATTTTATTGTCATTTCTCATAAATCGCCGTGTCGCAAGAAAGAAACATGAATTTATCAGTTTGAATAGTTCAAAACAGCGTTTTACTATGTTTTTGCTAGTTTAAAACAGCAATTTTATCGTCATTTCTCATAAATCGCCGTTTCACACGAAAGAAACATGAATTTGTCAGTTTGAGTAGTTCAAAACAGCGTTTTTTCTATGTTTTTGCAAGTTTAAAACAGCAATTTTATCGTCATTTCTCATAAATCACCGTTTCACACGAAAGAAACATGAATTTGTCAGTTTGAATAGTTCAAAACAGCGTTTTTCTATGTTTTTGCAAGTTTAAAACAGCAGTTTTATCGTGATTTCACAAAAATCCACCGTTTCGAACGAAAGAAACCTGAATTTATCAGTTTGAATAGTTAAAAACAGCGTTTTTCTATGTTTTTGCAAGTTTAAAACAGCAGTTTTATCGTGATTTCACAAAAATCCACCGTTTCAAACGAAAGAAACCTGAATTTATCAGTTTGAATAATTCAAAACAGCGTTTTTCTATGTTTTTGCAAGTTTAAAACAGCAATTTTATCGTCATTTCTCATAAAACGCCGTTTCACACGAAAGAAACATGAATTTGTCAGTTTAAATAGTTAAAAACAGCGTTTTTCTATGTTTTTGCAAATTTAAAACAGCAATTTTATCGTCATTTCTCATAAATCGCAGTTTCACACGAAAGAAACCTGAATTTATCAGTTTGAATAGTTAAAAACAGCGTTTTTCTATGTTTTTGCAAGTTTAAAACAGCAATTTTATCGTCATTTCTCATAAATCGCCGTTTCACACGAAAGTAACATGAATTTATCAGTTTGAATAGTTAAAAAACAGCGTTTTTCTATGTTTTTGCAAGTATAAAACAGCAATTTTATAGTCATTTCTCATAAATCGCCGTTTCACACGAAAGAAACATGAATTTATCAGTTTGAATAGTTAAAAACAGCGTTTTTCTATGATTTTGCAAGTTTAAAACAGCAATTTTATCGTCATTTTTCATAAATCGCCGTTTCACACGAAAGAAACCTGAATTTATCAGTTTGAATAGTTAAAAACAGCGTTTTTCTATGTTTTTGCAAGTTTAAAACAGCAATTTTATCGTCATTTCTCATAAATCGCCGTTTCACACGAAAGAAACATGAATTTATCAGTTTGAATAGTAAAAAACAGCGTTTTTACTATGTTTTTGCAAGTTTAAAACAGCAATTTTATCGTCATTTCTCATAAATCGCCGTTTCACACGAAAGAAACATGAATTTATCAGTTTGAATAGTTCAAAACAGCGTTTTTCTATGTTTTTGCAAGTTTAAAACAGCAGTTTTATCGTGATTTCACAAAAATCCACCGTTTCGAACGAAAGAAACCTGAATTTATCAGTTTGAATAGTTAAAAACAGCGTTTTTCTATGTTTTTGCAAGTTTAAAACAGCAATTTTATCGACATTTCTCCTAAATCGCCGTTTCACACGAAAGAAACATGAATTTATCAGTTTGAATAGTTAAAAACAGCGTTTTTCTATGTTTTTGCTAGTTTAAAACAGCAATTTTATCGTCATTTCTCATAAATCGCCGTTTCACACGAAAGAAACATGAATTTGTCAGTTTGAATAGTTCAAAACAGCGTTTTTCTATGTTTTTGCAAGTTTAAAAACAGCAATTTTATCGTCATTTCTCATAAATCGCCGTTTCACACGAAAGAAACATGAATTTGTCAGTTTGAATAGTTCAAAACAGCGTTTTTCTATGTTTTTGCTAGTTTAAAACAGCAATTTTATCGTCATTTCTCATAAATCGCCGTTTCACACGAAAGAAACATGAATTTATCAGTTTGAATAGTTAAAAACAGCGTTTTTCTATGATTTTGCAAGTTTAAAACAGCAATTTTATCGTCATTTTTCATAAATCGCCGTTTCACACAAAAGAAACCTGAATTTATCAGTTTGAATAGTTAAAAACAGCGTTTTTCTATGTTTTTGCAAGTTTAAAACAGCAATTTTATCGTCATTTCTCATAAATCGCCGTTTCACACGAAAGAAACATGAATTTATCAGTTTGAATAGTTAAAAACAGCGTTTTACTATGTTTTTGCAAGTTTAAAACAGCAATTTTATCGTCATTTCTCATAAATCGCCGTTTCACACGAAAGAAACATGAATTTATCAGTTTGAATAGTTCAAAACTGCGTTTTTCTATGTTTTTGCAAGTTTAAAACAGCAGTTTTATCGTGATTTCACAAAAATCCACCGTTTCGAACGAAAGAAACCTGAATTTATCAGTTTGAATAGTTAAAAACAGCGTTTTTCTATGTTTTTGCAAGTTTAAAACAGCAATTTTATCGTCATTTCTCATAAATCGCCGTTTCACACGAAAGAAACATGAATTTATCAGTTTGAATAGTTAAAAACAGCGTTTTTCTATGTTTTTGCTAGTTTAAAACAGCAATTTTATCGTCATTTCTCATAAATCGCCGTTTCACACGAAAGAAACATGAATTTGTCAGTTTGAATAGTTCAAAACAGCGTTTTTCTATGTTTTTGCAAGTTTAAAACAGCAATTTTATCGTCATTTCTCATAAATCGCCGTTTCACACGAAAGAAACATGAATTTGTCAGTTTGAATAGTTCAAAACAGCGTTTTTTCTATGTTTTTGCAAGTTTAAAACAGCAATTTTATTGTCATTTCTCATAAATCGCCGTGTCGCAAGAAAGAAACATGAATTTATCAGTTTGAATAGTTCAAAACAGCGTTTTTCTATGTTTTTGCTAGTTTAAAACAGCAATTTTATCGTCATTTCTCATAAATCGCCGTTTCACACGAAAGAAACATGAATTTGTCAGTTTGAATAGTTCAAAACAGCGTTTTTCTATGTTTTTGCAAGTTTAAAACAGCAATTTTATCGTCATTTCTCATAAATCGCCGTTTCACACGAAAGAAACATGAATTTGTCAGTTTGAATAGTTCAAAACAGCGTTTTTCTATGTTTTTGCTAGTTTAAAACAGCAATTTTATCGTCATTTCTCATAAATCGCCGTTTCACACGAAAGAAACATGAATTTATCAGTTTGAATAGTTAAAAACAGCGTTTTTCTATGTTTTTGCAAGTTTAAAACAGCAGTTTTATCGTGATTTCACAAAAATCCACCGTTTCGAACGAAAGAAACCTGAATTTATCAGTTTGAATAGTTCAAAACAGCGTTTTTCTATGTTTTTGCAAGTTTAAAACAGCAATTTTATCGTCATTTCTCATAAATCGCCGTTTCACACGAAAGAAACATGAATTTATCAGTTTGAATAGTTAAAAACAGCGTTTTACTATGTTTTTGCAAGTTTAAAACAGCAATTTTATCGTCATTTCTCATAAATCGCCGTTTCACACGAAAGAAACATGAATTTATCAGTTTGAATAGTTCAAAACAGCGTTTTTTCTATGTTTTTGCAAGTTTAAAACAGCAGTTTTATCGTGATTTCACAAAAATCCACCGTTTCGAACGAAAGAAACCTGAATTTATCAGTTTGAATAGTTAAAAACAGCGTTTTTTCTATGTTTTTGCAAGTTTAAAACAGCAATTTTATCGTCATTTCTCATAAATCGCCGTTTCACACGAAAGAAACATGAATTTATCAGTTTGAATAGTTAAAAACAGCGTTTTTCTATGTTTTTGCTAGTTTAAAACAGCAATTTTATCGTCATTTCTCATAAATCGCCGTTTCACACGAAAGAAACATGAATTTGTCAGTTTGAATAGTTCAAAACAGCGTTTTTCTATGTTTTTGCAAGTTTAAAACAGCAATTTTATCGTCATTTCTCATAAATCGCCGTTTCACACGAAAGAAACATGAATTTGTCAGTTTGAATAGTTCAAAACAGCGTTTTTCTATGTTTTTGCAAGTTTAAAACAGCAATTTTATTGTCATTTCTCATAAATCGCCGTGTCGCAAGAAAGAAACATGAATTTATCAGTTTGAATAGTTCAAAACAGCGTTTTTCTATGTTTTTGCTAGTTTAAAACAGCAATTTTATCGTCATTTCTCATAAATCGCCGTTTCACACGAAAGAAACATGAATTTTTCAGTTTGAATAGTTCAAAACAGCGTTTTTTCTATGTTTTTGCAAGTTTAAAACAGCAATTTTATCGTAATTTCTCATAAATCGCCGTTTCACACGAAAGAAACATGAATTTGTCAGTTTGAATAGTTCAAAACAGCGTTTTTCTATGTTTTTGCTAGTTTAAAACAGCAATTTTATCGTCATTTCTCATAAATCGCCATTTCACACGAAAGAAACATGAATTTATCAGTTTGAATAGTTAAAAACAGCGTTTTTCTATGATTTTGCAAGTTTAAAACAGCAATTTTATCGTCATTTTTCATAAATCGCCGTTTCACACGAAAGAAACCTGAATTTATCAGTTTGAATAGTTAAAAACAGCGTTTTTCTATGTTTTTGCAAGTTTAAAACAGCATTTTATCGTCATTTCTCATAAATCGCCGTTTCACACGAAAGAAACATGAATTTATCAGTTTGAATAGTTAAAAACAGCGTTTTACTATGTTTGTGCAAGTTTAAAACAGCAATTTTATCGTCATTTCTCATAAATCGCCGTTTCACACGAAAGAAACATGAATTTATCAGTTTGAATAGTTCAAAACAGCGTTTTTCTATGTTTTTGCAAGTTTAAAACAGCAGTTTTATCGTGATTTCACAAAAATCCACCGTTTCGAACGAAAGAAACCTGAATTTATCAGTTTGAATAGGTTAAAAACAGCGTTTTTCTATGTTTTTGCAAGTTTAAAACAGCAATTTTATCGTCATTTCTCATAAATCGCCCGTTTCACACGAAAGAAACATGAATTTATCAGTTTGAATAGTTCAAAACAGCGTTTTTCTATGTTTTTGCAAGTTTAAAACAGCAATTTTATCGTCATTTCTCATAAATCGCCGTTTCACACGAAAGAAACATGAATTTGTCAGTTTGAATAGTTCAAAACAGCGTTTTTCTATGTTTTTGCAAGTTTAAAACAGCAATTTTATTGTCATTCTCATAAATCGCCGTGTCGCAAGAAAGAAACATGAATTTATCAGTTTGAATAGTTCAAACCAGCGTTTTTCTATGTTTTTTGCTAGTTTAAAACAGCAATTTTATCGTCATTTCTCATAAATCGCCGTTTCACACGAAAGAAACATGAATTTGTCAGTTTGAATAGTTAAAAACAGCGTTTTTTCTATGTTTTTGCAAGTTTAAAACAGCAATTTTATCGTCATTTCTCATAAATCGCCGTTTCACACGAAAGAAACATGAATTTATCAGTTTCAATAGTTGAAAACACAGCGTTTTTTCTATGTTTTTGCAAGTTTAAAACAGCAATTTTATCGTTATTTCTCATAAAATCGCCGTTTCACACGAAGAAACATGAATTTGGTCAGTTTGGGTAGTTCAAAACAGCGTTTTTCTATGTTTTTGCAAGTTTAAAAACAGCAATTTTATAATTTTATAAATCGCCGTTTCACACGTAAGAAACATGAATTTATCAGTTTGAATAGTTAAAAACAGCGTTTTTCTATGTTTTTGCAAGTTTAAAACAGCAATTTTTATCGTCATTTCTCATAAAACGCCGTTTCACACGAAAGAAACATGAATTTGTCAGTTTGAATAGTTAAAAACAGCGTTTTTCTATGTTTTTGCAAGTTTAAAACAGCAATTTTTATCGTCATTTCTCATAAATCGGCCGTTTCACACGAAAGAAACCTGAATTTATCAGTTTGAATAGTTAAAAACAGCGTTTTTCTATGTTTTTGCAAGTTTAAAAACAGCAATTTATCGTCATTTCTCATAAATCGCCGTTTCACACGAAAGAAACATGAATTTATCAGTTTGAATAGTTAAAAACAGCGTTTTACTATGTTTTTGCAAGTTTTAAAACAGCAATTTTATCGTCATTTCTCATAAATCGCCGTTTCACACGAAGAAACATGAATTTATCAGTTTGAATAGTTCAAAACAGCGTTTTTCTATGTTTTTTGCAAGTTTAAAACAGCAGTTTTATCGTGATTTCACAAAATCCACCGTTTCGAACGAAAAGAAACCTGAATTTATCAGTTTGAATAGTTAAAAACAGCGTTTTTCTATGTTTTTGCAAGTTTAAAACAGCAATTTTATCGTCATTTCTCATAAATCGCCGTTTCACACGAAAGAAACATGAATTTATCAGTTTGAATAGTTAAAAACAGCGTTTTTCTATGTTTTTGCTAGTTTAAAACAGCAATTTTATCGTCATTTCTCATAAATCGCCGTTTCACACGAAAGAAACATGAATTTGTCAGTTTGAATAGTTCAAAACAGCGTTTTTCTATGTTTTTGCAAGTTTAAAACAACAATTTTTATCGTCATATCTCATAAATCGCCGTTTCACCACGAAAGAAACATGAATTTGTCAGTTTGAATAGTTCAAAACAGCGTTTTTCTATGTTTTGCTAGTTTAAAACAGCAATTTTATCGTCATTTCTCATAAATCGCCGTTTCACACGAAAGAAACATGAATTTGTCATTTTGAATAGTTCAAAACAGCGTTTTTTCTATGTTTTTGCAAGTTTAAAACAGCAATTTTATCGTCATTTCTCATACCGTTTCACACGAAAGCAACATGAATTTGTCAGTTTGAATAGTTCAAAACAGCGTTTTTCTATGTTTTTGCAAGTTTAAAACAGCAATTTTATTGTCATTTCTCATAAATCGCCGTGTCGCAAGAAAGAAACATGAATTTATCAGTTTGAATAGTTCAAAACAGCGTTTTTCTATGTTTTTGCTAGTTTAAAACAGCAATTTTATCGTCATTTCTCATAAATCGCCGTTTCACACGAAAGAAACATGAATTTGTCAGTTTGAATAGTTAAAAACAGCGTTTTTCTATGTTTTTGCAAGTTTAAAACAGCAATTTTATCGTCATTTCTCATAAATCGCCGTTTCACACGAAAGAAACATGAATTTGTCAGTTTGAGTAGTTCAAAACAGCGTTTTTCTATGTTTTTGCAAGTTTAAAACTGCAATTTTATCGTCATTTCTCATAAATCGCCGTTTCACACGAAAGAAACATGAATTTATCAGTTTGAATAGTTAAAAAACAGCGTTTTTCTATGTTTTTGCTAGTTTAAAACAGCAATTTTATCGTCATTTCTCATAAATCGCCGTTTCACACGAAAGAAACATGAATTTGTCAGTTTGAATAGTTCAAAACAGCGTTTTTCTATGTTTTTGCAAGTTTAAAACAGCAATTTTATCGTCATTTCTCATAAATCGCCGTTTCACACGAAAGAAACATGAATTTGTCAGTTTGAATAGTTCAAAACAGCGTTTTTCTATGTTTTTGCTAGTTTAAAACAGCAATTTTATCGTCATTTCTCATAAATCGCCGTTTCACACGAAAGAAACATGAATTTGTCAGTTTGAATAGTTCAAAACAGCGTTTTTCTATGTTTTTACAAGTTTAAAACAGCAATTTTATCGTCATTTCTCATAAATCGCCGTTTCACACGAAAGAAACATGAATTTGTCAGTTTGAATAGTTCAAAACAGCGTTTTTCTATGTTTTTGCAAGTTTAAAACAGCAATTTTATTGTCATTTCTCATAAATCGCCGTGTCGCAAGAAAGAAACATGAATTTATCAGTTTGAATAGTTCAAAACAGCGTTTTTCTATATTTTTGCTAGTTTAAAACAGCAATTTTATCGTCATTTCTCATAAATCGCCGTTTCACACGAAAGAAACATGAATTTGTCAGTTTGAATAGTTAAAAACAGCGTTTTTTCTATGTTTTTGCAAGTTTAAAACAGCAATTTTATCGTCATTTCTCATAAATCGCCGTTTCACACGAAAGAAACATGAATTTATCAGTTTCAATAGTTGAAAACAGCGTTTTTTCTATGTTTTTGCAAGTTTAAAACAGCAATTTTATCGTCATTTCTCATAAATCGCCGTTTCACACGAAAGAAACATGAATTTGTCAGTTTGAGTAGTTCAAAACAGCGTTTTTCTATGTTTTTGCAAGTTTAAAACAGCAATTTTATCGTCATTTCTCATAAATCGCCGTTTCACACGAAAGAAACATGAATTTGTCAGTTTGAATAGTTCAAAACAGCGTTTTTCTATGTTTTTGCAAGTTTAAAACAGCAATTTTATCGTCATTTCTCATAAATCGCCGTTTCACACGAAAGAAACATGAATTTGTCAGTTTGAATAGTTCAAAACAGCGTTTTTCTATGTTTTTGCAAGTTTAAAACAGCAATTTTATCGTCATTTCTCATAAAACGCCGTTTCACACGAAAGAAACATGAATTTGTCAGTTTGAATAGTTAAAAACAGCGTTTTTCTATGTTTTTGCAAGTTTAAAACAGCAGTTTTATCGTGATTTCACAAAAATCCACCGTTTCGAACGAAAGAAACCTGAATTTATCAGTTTGAATAGTTCAAAACAGCGTTTTTCTATGTTTTTGCAAGTTTTAAAACAGCAATTTTATCGTCATTTCTCATAAAACGCCGTTTCACACGAAAGAAACATGAATGTGTCAGTTTGAATAGTTAAAAACAGCGTTTTTTCTATGTTTTTGCAAGTTTAAAACAGCAATTTTATCGTCATTTCTCATAAATCGCCGTTTCACACGAAAGAAACCTGAATTTATCAGTTTGAATAGTTAAAAACAGCGTTTTTTCTATGTTTTTGCAAGTTTTAAAACAGCAATTTTATCGTGATTTCTCATAAATTGCCGTTTCACACGAAAGAAACATGAATTTATTAGTTTGAATAGTTCAAAACAGCGTTTTTCTATGTTTTTGCAAGTTTAAAACAGCAGTTTTATCGTGATTTCACAAAAATCCACCGTTTCGAACGAAAGAAACCTGAATTTATCAGTTTGAATAGTTCAAAACAGCGTTTTTCTATGTTTTTGCAAGTTTAAAACAGCAATTTTATCGTCATTTCTCATAAAACGCCGTTTCACACGAAAGAAACATGAATTTGTCAGTTTGAATAGTTCAAAACAGCGTTTTTCTATGTTTTTGCAAGTTTAAAACAGCAGTTTTATCGTGATTTCACAAAAATCCACCGTTTCGAACGAAAGAAACCTGAATTTATCAGTTTGAATAGTTAAAAACAGCGTTTTTCTATGTTTTTGCAAGTTTAAAACAGCAATTTTATCGTCATTTCTCATAAATCGCCGTTTCACACGAAAGAAACATGAATTTATCAGTTTGAATAGTTAAAAACAGCGTTTTTCTATGTTTTTGCTAGTTTAAAACAGCAATTTTATCGTCATTTCTCATAAATCGCCGTTTCAAACGAAAGAAACATGAATTTGTCAGTTTGAATAGTTCAAAACAGCGTTTTTTCTATGTTTTTGCAAGTTTAAAACAGCAATTTTATCGTCATTTCTCATAAATCGCCGTTTCACACGAAAGAAACATGAATTTGTCAGTTTGAATAGTTCAAAACAGCGTTTTTCTATGTTTTTGCTAGTTTAAAACAGCAATTTTATCGTCATTTCTCATAAATCGCCGTTTCACACGAAAGAAACATGAATTTGTCAGTTTGAAAAGTTCAAAACAGCGTTTTTCTATGTTTTTGCAAGTTTAAAACAGCAATTTTATCGTCATTTCTCATAAATCGCCGTTTCACACGAAAGAAACATGAATTTGTCAGTTTGAATAGTTCAAAACAGCGTTTTTCTATGTTTTTTGCAAGTTTAAAACAGCAATTTTATTGTCATTTCTCATAAATCGCCGTGTCGCAAGAAAGAAACATGAATTTATCAGTTTGAATAGTTCAAAACAGCGTTTTTCTATGTTTTTGCTAGTTTAAAACAGCAATTTTATCGTCATTTCTCATAAATCGCCGTTTCACACGAAAGAAACATGAATTTGTCAGTTTGAATAGTTAAAAACAGCGTTTTTCTATGTTTTTGCAAGTTTAAAACAGCAATTTTATCGTCATTTCTCATAAATCGCCGTTTCACACGAAAGAAACATGAATTTATCAGTTTCAATAGTTGAAAACAGCGTTTTTTCTATGTTTTTGCAAGTTTAAAACAGCAATTTTATCGTCATTTCTCATAAATCGCCGTTTCACACGAAAGAAACATGAATTTGTCAGTTTGAGTAGTTCAAAACAGCGTTTTTCTATGTTTTTGCAAGTTTAAAACAGCAATTTTATCGTCATTTCTCATAAATCGCCGTTTCACACGAAAGAAACATGAATTTGTCAGTTTGAATAGTTCAAAACAGCGTTTTTCTATGTTTTTGCAAGTTTAAAACAGCAATTTTATCGTCATTTCTCATAAATCGCCGTTTCACACGAAAGAAACATGAATTTGTCAGTTTGAATAGTTCAAAACAGCGTTTTTCTATGTTTTTGCAAGTTTAAAACAGCAATTTTATCGTCATTTCTCATAAAACGCCGTTTCACACGAAAGAAACATGAATTTGTCAGTTTGAATAGTTAAAAACAGCGTTTTTCTATGTTTTTGCAAGTTTAAAACAGCAGTTTTATCGTGATTTCAAAAAAATCCACCGTTTCGAACGAAAGAAACCTGAATTTATCAGTTTGAATAGTTCAAAACAGCGTTTTTCTATGTTTTTGCAAGTTTAAAACAGCAATTTTATCGTCATTTCTCATAAAACGCCGTTTCACACGAAAGAAACATGAATTTGTCAGTTTGAATAGTTAAAAACAGCGTTTTTCTATGTTTTTGCAAGTTTAAAACAGCAATTTTATCGTCATTTCTCATAAATCGCCGTTTCACACGAAAGAAACCTGAATTTATCAGTTTGAATAGTTAAAAACAGCGTTTTTCTATGTTTTTGCAAGTTTAAAACAGCAATTTTATCGTCATTTCTCATAAATCGCCGTTTCACACGAAAGTAACATGAATTTATCAGTTTGAATAGTTAAAAACAGCGTTTTTCTATGTTTTTGCAAGTTTAAAACAGCAATTTTATAGTCATTTCTCATAAATCGCCGTTTCACACGAAAGAAACATGAATTTATCAGTTTGAATAGTTAAAAACAGCGTTTTTCTATGATTTTGCAAGTTTAAAACAGCAATTTTATCGTCATTTTTCATAAATCGCCGTTTCACACGAAACAAACCTGAATTTATCAGTTTGAATAGTTAAAAACAGCGTTTTTCTATGTTTTTGCAAGTTTAAAACAGCAATTTTATCGTCATTTCTCATAAATCGCCGTTTCACACGAAAGAAACATGAATTTATCAGTTTGAATAGTTAAAAACAGCGTTTTACTATGTTTTTGCAAGTTTAAAACAGCAATTTTATCGTCATTTCTCATAAATCGCCGTTTCACACGAAAGAAACATGAATTTATCAGTTTGAATAGTTCAAAACAGCGTTTTTCTATGTTTTTGCAAGTTTAAAACAGCAGTTTTATCGTGATTTCACAAAAATCCACCGTTTCGAACGAAAGAAACCTGAATTTATTAGTTTGAATAGTTAAAAACAGCGTTTTTCTATGTTTTTGCAAGTTTAAAACAGCAATTTTATCGTCATTTCTTATAAATCGCCGTTTCACACGAAAGAAACATGAATTTATCAGTTTGAATAGTTAAAAACAGCGTTTTTCTATGTTTTTGCTAGTTTAAAACAGCAATTTTATCGTCATTTCTCATAAATCGCCGTTTCACACGAAAGAAACATGAATTTGTCAGTTTGAATAGTTCAAAACAGCGTTTTTCTATGTTTTTGCAAGTTTAAAACAGCAATTTTATTGTCATTTCTCATAAATCGCCGTGTCGCAAGAAAGAAACATGAATTTATCAGTTTGAATAGTTCAAAACAGCGTTTTTCTATGTTTTTGCTAGTTTAAAACAGCAATTTTATCGTCATTTCTCATAAATCGCCGTTTCACACGAAAGAAACATGAATTTGTCAGTTTGAATAGTTCAAAACAGCGTTTTTCTATGTTTTTGCAAGTTTAAAACAGCAATTTTATCGTCATTTCTCATAAATCGCCGTTTCACACGAAAGAAACATGAATTTGTCAGTTTGAATAGTTCAAAACAGCGTTTTTCTATGTTTTTGCAAGTTTAAAACAGCAATTTTATTGTCATTTCTCATAAATCGCCGTGTCGCAAGAAAGAAACATGAATTTATCAGTTTGAATAGTTCAAAACAGCGTTTTTCTATGTTTTTGCTAGTTTAAAACAGCAATTTTATCGTCATTTCTCATAAATCGCCGTTTCACACGAAAGAAACATGAATTTGTCAGTTTGAATAGTTAAAAACAGCGTTTTTCTATGTTTTTGCAAGTTTAAAACAGCAATTTTATCGTCATTTCTCATAAATCGCCGTTTCACACGAAAGAAACATGAATTTATCAGTTTCAATAGTTGAAAACAGCGTTTTTTCTATGTTTTTGCAAGTTTAAAACAGCAATTTTATCGTCATTTCTCATAAATCTCCGTTTCACACGAAAGAAACCTGAATTTATCAGTTTGAATAGTTAAAAACAGCGTTTTTCTATGTTTTTTGCAAGTTTAAAACAGCAATTTTATCGTCATTTCTCATAAATCGCCGTTTCACACGAAAGAAACATGAATTTATCAGTTTGAATAGTTAAAAGCAGCGTTTTTCTATGTTTTTGCTAGTTTAAAACAGCAATTTTATCGTCATTTCTCATAAATCGCCGTTTCACACGAAAGAAACATGAATTTGTCAGTTTGAATAGTTCAAAACAGCGTTTTTCTATGTTTTTGCAAGTTTAAAACAGCAATTTTATCGTCATTTCTCATAAATCGCCGTTTCACACGAAAGAAACATGAATTTGTCAGTTTGAATAGTTCAAAACAGCGTTTTTCTATGTTTTTGCTAGTTTAAAACAGCAATTTTATCGTCATTTCTCATAAATCGCCGTTTCACACGAAAGAAACATGAATTTGTCAGTTTGAATAGTTCAAAACAGCGTTTTTCTATGTTTTTGCAAGTTTAAAACAGCAATTTTATCGTCATTTCTCATAAATCGCCGTTTCACACGAAAGAAACATGAATTTGTCAGTTTGAATAGTTCAAAACAGCGTTTTTCTATGTTTTTGCAAGTTTAAAACAGCAATTTTATTGTCATTTCTCATAAATCGCCGTGTCGCAAGAAAGAAACATGAATTTATCAGTTTGAATAGTTCAAAACAGCGTTTTTCTATGTTTTTGCTAGTTTAAAACAGCAATTTTATCGTCATTTCTCATAAATCGCCGTTTCACACGAAGGAAACATGAATTTGTCAGTTTGAATAGTTAAAAACAGCGTTTTTCTATGTTTTTGCAAGTTTAAAACAGCAATTTTATCGTCATTTCTCATAAATCGCCGTTTCACACGAAAGAAACATGAATTTATCAGTTTCAATAGTTGAAAACAGCGTTTTTTTCTATGTTTTTGCAAGTTTAAAACAGCAATTTTATCGTCATTTCTCATAAATCGCCGTTTCACACGAAAGAAACATGAATTTGTCATTTTGAGTAGTTCAAAACAGCGTTTTTCTAAGTTTTTGCAAGTTTAAAACAGCAATTTTATCGTCATTTCTCATAAATCGCCGTTTCACACGAAAGAAACATGAATTTATCAGTTTGAATAGTTAAAAACAGCGTTTTTCTATGTTTTTGCTAGTTTTAAAACAGCAATTTTATCGTCATTTCTCATAAATCGCCGTTTCACACGAAAGAAACATGAATTTGTCAGTTTGAATAGTTCAAAACAGCGTTTTTCTATGTTTTTGCTAGTTTTAAAACAGCAATTTTATCGTCATTTCTCATAAATCGCCGTTTCACACGAAAGAAACATGAATTTGTCAGTTTGAATAGTTCAAAACAGCGTTTTTTCTATGTTTTTGCAAGTTTAAAACAGCAATTTTATCGTCATTTCTCATAAATCGCCGTTTCACACGAAAGAAACATGAATTTGTCAGTTTGAATAGTTCAAAACAGCGTTTTTCTATGTTTTTGCAAGTTTAAAACAGCAATTTTATCGTCATTTCTCATAAAACGCCGTTTCACACGAAAGAAACATGAATTTGTCAGTTTGAATAGTTAAAAACAGCGTTTTTCTATGTTTTTGCAAGTTTAAAACAGCAGTTTTATCGTGATTTCAAAAAAATCCACCGTTTCGAACGAAAGAAACCTGAATTTATCAGTTTGAATAGTTCAAAACAGCGTTTTTCTATGTTTTTGCAAGTTTAAAACAGCAATTTTATCGTCATTTCTCATAAAACGCCGTTTCACACGAAAGAAACATGAATTTGTCAGTTTGAATAGTTAAAAACAGCGTTTTTCTATGTTTTTGCAAGTTTAAAACAGCAATTTTATCGTCATTTCTCATAAATCGCCGTTTCACACGAAAGAAACCTGAATTTATCAGTTTTGAATAGTTAAAAACAGCGTTTTTCTATGTTTTTGCAAGTTTAAAACAGCAATTTTATCGTCATTTCTCATAAATCGCCGTTTCACACGAAAGTAACATGAATTTATCAGTTTGAATAGTTAAAAACAGCGTTTTTCTATGTTTTTGCAAGTTTAAAACAGCAATATAGTCATTTCTCATAAATCGCCGTTTCACACGAAAGAAACATGAATTTATCAGTTTAAATAGTTAAAAACAGCGTTTTTCTATGATTTTGTAAGTTTAAAACAGCAATTTTATCGTCATTTTTCATAAGTCGCCGTTTCACACGAAAGAAACCTGAATTTATCAGTTTGAATAGTTAAAAACAGCGTTTTTCTATGTTTTTGCAAGTTTAAAACAGCAATTTTATCGTCATTTCTCATAAATCGCCGTTTCACACGAAAGAAACATGAATTTATCAGTTTGAATAGTTAAAAACAGCGTTTTACTATGTTTTTTGCAAGTTTTAAAACAGCAATTTTATCGTCATTTCTCATAAATCGCCGTTTCACACGAAAGAAACATGAATTTATCAGTTTGAATAGTTCAAAACAGCGTTTTTCTATGTTTTTGCAAGTTTAAAGCAGCAGTTTTATCGTGATTTCACAAAAATCCACCGTTTCGAACGAAACAAACCTGAATTTATCAGTTTGAATAGTTAAAAACAGCGTTTTTTCTATGTTTTTGCAAGTTTAAAACAGCAATTTTATCGTCATTTCTCATAAATCGCCGTTTCACACGAAAGAAACATGAATTTATCAGTTTGAATAGTTAAAAACAGCGTTTTTCTATGTTTTTGCTAGTTTAAAACAGCAATTTTATCGTCATTTCTCATAAATCGCCGTTCACACGAAAGAAACATGAATTTGTCAGTTTGAATAGTTCAAAACAGCGTTTTTCTATGTTTTTGCAAGTTTAAAACAGCAATTTTATTGTCATTTCTCATAAATCGCCGTGTCGCAAGAAAGAAACATGAATTTATCAGTTTGAATAGTTCAAAACAGCGTTTTTCTATGTTTTTGCTAGTTTAAAACAGCAATTTTATCGTCATTTCTCATAAATCGCCGTTTCACACGAAAGAAACATGAATTTGTCAGTTTGAATAGTTCAAAACAGCGTTTTTTCTATGTTTTTGCAAGTTTAAAACAGCAATTTTATCGTCATTTCTCATAAATCGCCGTTTCACACGAAAGAAACATGAATTTGTCAGTTTGAATAGTTCAAAACAGCGTTTTTCTATGTTTTTGCAAGTTTAAAACAGCAATTTTATTGTCATTTCTCATAAATCGCCGTGTCGCAAGAAAGAAACATGAATTTATCAGTTTGAATAGTTCAAAAACAGCGTTTTTCTATGTTTTTGCTAGTTTAAAACAGCAATTTTATCGTCATTTCTCATAAATCGCCGTTTCACACGAAAGAAACATGAATTTGTCAGTTTGAATAGTTAAAAACAGCGTTTTTCTATGTTTTTGCAAGTTTAAAACAGCAATTTTATCGTCATTTCTCATAAATCGCCGTTTCACACGAAAGAAACATGAATTTATCAGTTTCAATAGTTGAAAACAGCGTTTTTTCTATGTTTTTGCAAGTTTTAAAACAGCAATTTTATCGTCATTTCTCATAAATCGCCGTTTCACACGAAAGAAACATGAATTTGTCAGTTTGAGTAGTTCAAAACAGCGTTTTTCTATGTTTTTGCAAGTTTTAAACAGCAATTTTATCGTCATTTCTCATAAATCGCCGTTTCACACGAAAGAAACATGAATTTGTCAGTTGAATAGTTCAAAACAGCGTTTTTTCTATGTTTTTGCAAGTTTAAAACAGCAATTTTATCGTCATTTCTCATAAATCGCCGTTTCACACGAAAGAAACATGAATTTGTCAGTTTGAGTAGTTCAAAACAGCGTTTTTCTATGTTTTTGCAAGTTTAAAACAGCAATTTTATCGTCATTTCTCATAAATCGCCGTTTCACACGAAAGAAACATGAATTTGTCAGTTTGAATAGTTCAAAACAGCGTTTTTCTATGTTTTTGCAAGTTTAAAACAGCAATTTTATCGTCATTTCTCATAAATCGCCGTTTCACACGAAAGAAACATGAATTTGTCAGTTTGAATAGTTCAAAACAGCGTTTTTCTATGTTTTTGCAAGTTTAAAACAGCAATTTTATCGTCATTTCTCATAAAACGCCGTTTCACACGAAAGAAACATGAATTTGTCAGTTTGAATAGTTAAAAACAGCGTTTTTCTATGTTTTTGCAAGTTTAAAACAGCAGTTTTATCGTGATTTCACAAAAATCCACCGTTTCGAACGAAAGAAACCTGAATTTATCAGTTTGAATAGTTCAAAACAGCGTTTTTCTATGTTTTTGCAAGTTTAAAACAGCAATTTTATCGTCATTTCTCATAAAACGCCGTTTCACACGAAAGAAACATGAATTTGTCAGTTTGAATAGTTAAAAACAGCGTTTTTCTATGTTTTTGCAAGTTTAAAACAGCAATTTTATCGTCATTTCTCATAAACCGCCGTTTCACACGAAAGAAACCTGAATTTATCAGTTTGAATAGTTAAAAACAGCGTTTTTCTATGTTTTTGCAAGTTTAAAACAGCAATTTTATCGTCATTTCTCATAAATCGCCGTTTCACACGAAAGTAACATGAATTTATCAGTTTGAATAGTTAAAAACAGCGTTTTTCTATGTTTTTGCAAGTTTAAAACAGCAATTTTATAGTCATTTCTCATAAATCGCCGTTTCACACGAAAGAAACATGAATTTATCAGTTTGAATAGTTAAAAACAGCGTTTTTCTATGATTTTGCAAGTTTAAAACAGCAATTATATCGTCATTTTTCATAAATCGCCGTTTCACACGAAAGAAACCTGAATTTATCAGTTTGAATAGTTAAAAACAGCGTTTTTCTATGTTTTTGCAAGTTTAAAACAGCAATTTTATCGTCATTTCTCATAAATCGCCGTTTCACACGAAAGAAACATGAATTTATCAGTTTGAATAGTTAAAAACAGCGTTTTACTATGTTTTTGCAAGTTTAAAACAGCAATTTTATCGTCATTTCTCATAAATCGCCGTTTCACACGAAAGAAACATGAATTTATCAGTTTGAATAGTTCAAAACAGCGTTTTTCTATGTTTTTGCAAGTTTAAAACAGCAGTTTTATCGTGATTTCACAAAAATCCACCGTTTCGAACGAAAGAAACCTGAATTTATCAGTTTGAATAGTTAAAAACAGCGTTTTTCTATGTTTTTGCAAGTTTAAAACAGCAATTTTATCGTCATTTCTCATAAATCGCCGTTTCACACGAAAGAAACATGAATTTATCAGTTTGAATAGTTAAAAACAGCGTTTTACTATGTTTTTGCAAGTTTAAAACAGCAATTTTATCGTCATTTCTCATAAATCGCCGTTTCACACGAAAGAAACATGAATTTATCAGTTTGAATAGTTCAAAACAGCGTTTTTCTATGTTTTTGCAAGTTTAAAACAGCAGTTTTATCGTGATTTCACAAAAATCCACCGTTTCGAACGAAAGAAACCTGAATTTATCAGTTTGAATAGTTAAAAACAGCGTTTTTCTATGTTTTTGCAAGTTTAAAACAGCAATTTTATCGTCATTTCTCATAAATCGCCGTTTCACACGAAAGAAACATGAATTTATCAGTTTGAATAGTTAAAAACAGCGTTTTTCTATGTTTTTGCTAGTTTAAAACAGCAATTTTATCGTCATTTCTCATAAATCGCCGTTTCACACGAAAGAAACATGAATTTGTCAGTTTGAATAGTTCAAAACAGCGTTTTTCTATGTTTTTGCAAGTTTAAAACAGCAATTTTATCGTCATTTCTCATAAATCGCCGTTTCACACGAAAGAAACATGAATTTGTCAGTTTGAATAGTTCAAAACAGCGTTTTTCTATGTTTTTGCTAGTTTAAAACAGCAATTTTATCGTCATTTCTCATAAATCGCCGTTTCACACGAAAGAAACATGAATTTGTCAGTTTGAATAGTTCAAAACAGCGTTTTTCTATGTTTTTGCAAGTTTAAAACAGCAATTTTATCGTCATTTCTCATAAATCGCCGATTCACACGAAAGAAACATGAATTTGTCAGTTTGAATAGTTCAAAACAGCGTTTTTCTATGTTTTTGCAAGTTTAAAACAGCAATTTTATTGTCATTTCTCATAAATCGCCGTGTCGCAAGAAAGAAACATGAATTTATCAGTTTGAATAGTTCAAAACAGCGTTTTTCTATGTTTTTGCTAGTTTAAAACAGCAGTTTTATCGTGATTTCACAAAAATCCACCGTTTCGAACGAAAGAAACCTGAATTTATCAGTTTGAATAGTTAAAAACAGCGTTTTTCTATGTTTTTGCAAGTTTAAAACAGCAATTTTATCGTCATTTCTCATAAATCGCCGTTTCACACGAAAGAAACATGAATTTATCAGTTTGAATAGTTGAAAACAGCATTTTTTATATGTTTTTGCAAGTTTAAAACAGCAATTTTATCGTCATTTCTCATAAATCGCCGTTTCACACGAAAGAAACATGAATTTGTCAGTTTGAATAGTTCAAAACAGCGTTTTTTAATGTTTTTGCAAGTTTAAAACAGCAATTTTATCGTCATTTCTCTTAAAACGCCGTTTCACACGAAAGAAACATGAATTTGTCAGTTTTAATAGTTAAAAACAGCGTTTTTCTATGTTTTTGCAAGTTTAAAACAGCAATTTTATCGTCATTTCTCATAAATCGCCGTTTTACACGAAAGAAACCTAAATTTATCAGTTTGAATAGTTAAAAACAGCGTTTTTCTATGTTTTTGCAAGTTTAAAACAGCAATTTTATCGTCATTTCTCATAAATCGCCGTTTCACACGAAAGAAACATGAATTTGTCAGTTTGAATAGTTAAAAACAGCGTTTTTCTATGTTTTTGCAAGTTTAAAACAGCAATATAATCGTCATTTCTCATAAATCGCCGTTTCATACGAAAGAAACCTGAATTTATCAGTTTGAATAGTTAAAAACAGCGTTTTTCTATGTTTTTGCAAGTTTAAAACAGCAATTTTATCGTCATTTCTCATAAATCGCCGTTTCACACGAAAGAAACATGAATTTGTCAGTTTGAATAGTTCAAAACAGCGTTTTTCTATGTTTTTTCAAGTTTAAAACAGCAATTTTATCGTCATTTCTCATAAATCGCCGTTTCACACGAAAGAAACATGAATTTGTCAGTTTGAATAGTTCAAAACAGCGTTTTTCTATGTTTTTTCAAGTTTAAAACAGCAATTTTATCGTCATTTCTCATAAATCGCCGTTTCACACGAAAGAAACATGAATTTGTCAGTTTGAATAGTTCAAAACAGCGTTTTTCTATGTTTTTGCAAGTTTAAAACAGCAATTTTATCGTCATTTCTCATAAATCGCCGTTTCACACGAAAGAAACATGAATTTGTCAGTTTGAATAGTTCAAAACAGCGTTTTTCTATGATTTTGCAAGTTTAAAACAGCAATTTTATCGTCATTTCTCATAAATCGCCGTTTCACACGAAAGAAACCTGAATTTATCAGTTTGAATAGTTAAAAACAGCGTTTTTCTATGTTTTGGCAAGTTTAAAGCAGCAATTTTATCGTCATTTCTCATAAATCGCCGTTTCACAGGAAAGAAACATGAATTTATCAGTTTGAATAGTTCAAAACAGCGTTTTTCTATGTTTTTGCAAGTTTAAAACAGCAGTTTTATCGTGATTTCACAATAATCCACCGTTTCGAACGAAAGAAACCTGAATTTATCAGTTTGAATAGTTAAAAACAGCGTTTTTCTATGTTTTTGCAAGTTTAAAACAGCAATTTTATCGTCATTTCTCATAAATCGCCGTTTCACACGAAAGAAACATGAATTTATCAGTTTGAATAGTTAAAAACAGCGTTTTTCTATGTTTTTGCAAGTTTAAAACAGCAATTTTATCGTCATTTTTCATAAATCGCCGTTTCACACGAAAGAAACATGAATTTGTCAGTTTGAATAGTTCAAAACAGCGTTTTTCTATGTTTTTGCAAGTTTAAAACAGCAATTTTATCGTCATTTCTCATAAATCGCCGTTTCACACGAAAGAAACATGAATTTGTCAGTTTGAATAGTTCAAAACAGCGTTTTTGTATGTTTTTGCAAGTTTAAAACAGCAATTTTATTGTCATTTCTCATAAATCGCCGTGTCGCAAGAAAGAAACATGAATTTATCAGTTTGAATAGTTCAAAACAGCGTTTTTCTATGTTTTTGCTAGATTAAAACAGCAATTTTATCGTCATTTCTCATAAATCGCCGTTTCACACGAAAGAAACATGAATTTGTCAGTTTGAATAGTTAAAAACAGCGTTTTTCTATGTTTTTGCAAGTTTAAAACAGCAATTTTATCGTCATTTCTCATAAATCGCCGTTTCACACGAAAGAAACATGAATTTATCAGTTTGAATAGTTCAAAACATCGTTTTTCTATGTTTTTGCAAGTTTAAAACAGCAATTTTTTCGTCATTTCTCATAAATCGCCGTTTCACACGAAAGAAACATGAATTTGTCAGTTTGAATAGTTCAAAACAGCGTTTTTCTATGTTTTTGCAAGTTTAAAACAGCAATTTTATCGTCATTTCTCATAAAACGCCGTTTCACACGAAAGAAACATGAATTTGTCAGTTTGAATAGTTAAAAACAGCGTTTTTCTATGTTTTTGCAAGTTTAAAACAGCAATTTTATCGTCATTTCTCATAAATCGCCGTTTCACACAAAAGAAACATGAATTTGTCAGTTTGAATAGTTAAAACAGCGTTTTTCTATGTTTTTGCAAGTTTAAAACAGCAATATAATCGTCATTTCTCATAAATCGCCGTTTCATACGAAAGAAACCTGAATTTATCAGTTTGAATAGTTCAAAACAGCGTTTTTCTATGTTTTTGCAAGTTTAAAGCAGCAGTTTTATCGTGATTTCACAAAAATCCACCGTTTCGAACGAAACAAACCTGAATTTATCAGTTTGAATAGTTAAAAACAGCGTTTTTCTATGTTTTTGCAAGTTTAAAACAGCAATTTTATCGTCATTTCTCATAAATCGCCGTTTCACACGAAAGTAACATGAATTTATCAGTTTGAATAGTTAAAAACAGCGTTTTTCTATGTTTTTGCAAGTTTAAAACAGCAATTTTATAGTCATTTCTCATAAATCGCCGTTTCACACGAAAGAAACATGAATTTATCAGTTTAAATAGTTAAAAACAGCGTTTTTCTATGATTTTGTAAGTTTAAAACAGCAATTTTATCGTCATTTTTCATAAGTCGCCGTTTCACACGAAAGAAACCTGAATTTATCAGTTTGAATAGTTAAAAACAGCGTTTTTCTATGTTTTTGCAAGTTTAAAACAGCAATTTTATCGTCATTTCTCATAAATCGCCGTTTCACACGAAAGAAACATGAATTTATCAGTTTGAATAGTTAAAAACAGCGTTTTACTATGTTTTTGCAAGTTTAAAACAGCAATTTTATCGTCATTTCTCATAAATCGCCGTTTCACACGAAAGAAACATGAATTTATCAGTTTGAATAGTTCAAAACAGCGTTTTTCTATGTTTTTGCAAGTTTAAAGCAGCAGTTTTATCGTGATTTCACAAAAATCCACCGTTTCGAACGAAACAAACCTGAATTTATCAGTTTGAATAGTTAAAAACAGCGTTTTTCTATGTTTTTGCAAGTTTATAACAGCAATTTTATCGTCATTTCTCATAAATCGCCGTTTCACACGAAAGAAACATGAATTTATCAGTTTGAATAGTTAAAAACAGCGTTTTTCTATGTTTTTGCTAGTTTAAAACAGCAATTTTATCGTCATTTCTCATAAATCGCCGTTTCACACGAAAGAAACATGAATTTGTCAGTTTGAATAGTTCAAAACAGCGTTTTTCTATGTTTTTGCAAGTTTAAAACAGCAATTTTATTGTCATTTCTCATAAATCGCCGTGTCGCAAGAAAGAAACATGAATTTATCAGTTTGAATAGTTCAAAACAGCGTTTTTCTATGTTTTTGCTAGTTTAAAACAGCAATTTTATCGTCATTTCTCATAAATCGCCGTTTCACACGAAAGAAACATGAATTTGTCAGTTTGAATAGTTCAAAACAGCGTTTTTCTATGTTTTTGCAAGTTTAAAACAGCAATTTTATCGTCATTTCTCATAAATCGCCGTTTCACACGAAAGAAACATGAATTTGTCAGTTTGAATAGTTCAAAACAGCGTTTTTCTATGTTTTTGCAAGTTTAAAACAGCAATTTTATTGTCATTTCTCATAAATCGCCGTGTCGCAAGAAAGAAACATGAATTTATCAGTTTGAATAGTTCAAAACAGCGTTTTTCTATGTTTTTGCTAGTTTAAAACAGCAATTTTATCGTCATTTCTCATAAATCGCCGTTTCACACGAAAGAAACATGAATTTGTCAGTTTGAATAGTTAAAAACAGCGTTTTTCTATGTTTTTGCAAGTTTAAAAACAGCAATTTTATCGTCATTTCTCATAAATCGCCGTTTCACACGAAAGAAACATGAATTTATCAGTTTCAATAGTTGAAAACAGCGTTTTTTCTATGTTTTTGCAAGTTTAAAACAGCAATTTTATCGTCATTTCTCATAAATCGCCGTTTCACACGAAAGAAACATGAATTTGTCAGTTTGAGTAGTTCAAAACAGCGTTTTTCTATGTTTTTGCAAGTTTTAAACAGCAATTTTATCGTCATTTCTCATAAATCGCCGTTTCACACGAAAGAAACATGAATTTGTCAGTTTGAATAGTTCAAAACAGCGTTTTTCTATGTTTTTGCAAGTTTAAAACAGCAATTTTATCGTCATTTCTCATAAATCGCCGTTTCACAACGAAAGAAACATGAATTTGTCAGTTTGAGTAGTTCAAAACAGCGTTTTTCTATGTTTTTGCAAGTTTAAAACAGCAATTTTATCGTCATTTCTCATAAATCGCCGTTTCACACGAAAGAAACATGAATTTGTCAGTTTGAATAGTTCAAAACAGCGTTTTTCTATGTTTTTGCAAGTTTAAAACAGCAATTTTATCGTCATTTCTCATAAATCGCCGTTTCACACGAAAGAAACATGAATTTGT
>CAWWDY010001817.1:0-43320 GCA_963942605.1 Poecilus cupreus
GTTTGGAACGTATGAAACATGAATTTATCAGTTTGAATAGTTGAAAACAGCGTTTTTCTATGTTTTTGCAAGTTTAAAACAGCAATTTTATCGTCATTTCTCATTAATCGCCGTTTCGCACGAAAGAAACATGAATTAATCAGTTTGAATAGTTCAAAACAGCGTTTTTCTATGTTTTTGCAACTTTAAAACAGCAATTTTATCGTCATTTCTCATAAAACGCCGTTTCACACGTAAGAAACATGAATTTGTCAGTTTGAATAGTTCAAAACAGCGTTTTCCTATGTTTTTGCAAGTTTAAAACAGCAATTTTATCGTCATTTCTCATTAATCGCCGTTTCGCACGAAAGAAACATGAATTAATCAGTTTGAATAGTTCAAAACAGCGTTTTTTCTATGTTTTTGCAACTTTAAAACAGCAATTTTATCGTCATTTCTCATAAATCGCTGTTTCACACGAAAGAAACATGAATTTGCCAGTTTTAAATAGTTCAAAACAGCGTTTTTCTATGTTTTTGCAAGTTTAAAACAGCAATTTTATCGTAATTTCTCATAAATCGCCGTTTCGCACGGAAGAAACATGAATTTGTCAGTTTGAATAGTTGAAAACAGCGTTTTTCAATGTTTTTGCAAGTTTAAAACAGCAATTTTATCGTGATTTCACAAAAATCCACCGTTTGGAACGTATGAAACATGAATTTTATCAGTTTGAATATTTGAAAACAGCGTTTTTCTATGTTTTTGCAAGTTTAAAACAGCAATTTTATCGTTATTTCTCATAAATCGCCGTTTCACACGAAAGAAACATGAATTTGCCAGTTTGAATAGTTTAAAACAGCGTTTTTCTATGCTTTTGCAAGTTTAAAACAGCAATTTTATCGTAATTTCTCATAAATCGCCGTTTCGCACGGAAAAAACATGAATTTGTCAGTTTGAATAGTTGAAAACAGCGTTTTTCAATGTTCTTGCAAGTTTAAAACAGCAATTTTATCGTGATTTCACAAAAATACACCGTTTGGAACGTATGAAACATGAATTTATCAGTTTGAATAGTTGAAAACAGCGTTTTTCTATGTTTTTGCAAGTTTAAAACAGCAATTTTATCGTCATTTCTCATTAATCGCCGTTTCGCACGAAAGAAACATGAATTAATCAGTTTGAATAGTTCAAAAACAGCGTTTTTCTATGTTTTTGCAACTTTAAAACAGCAATTTTATCGTCATTTCTCATAAAACGCCGTTTCACACGAAAGAAACATGAATTTGTCAGTTTAAATAGTTCAAAACAGCGTTTTCCTATGTTTTTGCAAGTTTAAAACAGCAATTTTATCGTCATTTCTCATTAATCGCCGTTTCGCACGAAAGAAACATGAATTAATCAGTTTGAATAGTTCAAAACAGCGTTTTTCTATGTTTTTGCAACTTTAAAACAGCAATTTTATCGTCATTTCTCATAAATCGCTGTTTCACACGAAAGAAACATGAATTTGCCAGTTTAAATAGTTCAAAACAGCGTTTTTCCTATGTTTTTGCAAGTTTAAAAACAGCAATTTTATCGTAATTTCTCATAAATCGCCGTTTCGCACGGAAGAAACATGAATTTGTCAGTTTGAATAGTTGAAAACAGCGTTTTTCAATGTTTTTGCAAGTTTAAAACAGCAATTTTATCGTGATTTCACAAAAATCCACCGTTTGGAACGTATGAAACATGAATTTTATCAGTTTGAATAATTGAAAACAGCGTTTTTCTATGTTTTTGCAAGTTTAAAACAGCAATTTTATCGTCATTTCTCATAAATCGCCGTTTCTCACCACGAAAGAAACATGAATTTGCCAGTTTGAATAGTTCAAAACAGCGTTTTTCTATGTTTTTGCAAGTTTAAAACAGCAATTTTATCGTAATTTCTCATAAATCGCCGTTTCGCACGGAAGAAACATGAATTTGTCAGTTTGAATAGTTGAAAACAGCGTTTTTCAATGTTCTTGCAAGTTTAAAACAGCAATTTTATCGTGATTTCACAAAAATACACCGTTTGGAACGTATGAAACATGAATTTATCAGTTTGAATAGTTGAAAACAGCGTTTTTCTATGTTTTTGCAAGTTTAAAACAGCAATTTTATCGTCATTTCTCATTAATCGCCGTTTCGCACGAAAGAAACATGAATTAATCAGTTTGAATAGTTCAAAACAGCGTTTTTCTATGTTTTTGCAACTTTAAAACAGCAATTTTATCGTCATTTCTCATAAATCGCCGTTTCACACGAAAGAAACATGAATTTGTCAGTTTGAATAGTTCAAAACAGCGTTTTCCTATGTTTTTGCAAGTTTAAAACAGCAATTTTATCGTCATTTCTCATAAATCGCCGTTTCACACGTAAGAAACATGAATTTGTCAACTTGAATAGTTCAAAACAGCGTTTTTCTATATTTTTGCAAGTTTAAAACAGCAATTTTATCGTCATTTCTCATAAATCGCCGTTTCACACGAAAGAAACATGAATTTGTCAGTTTGAATAGTTCAAAACAGCGTTTTTTCTATGTTTTTGCAAGTTTATAACAGCAATTTTATAGTAATTTCTCATAAATCGCCGTTTCGCACGGAAGAAACATGAATTTGTCAGTTTGAGTAGTTCAAAACAGCGTTTTTCTATGTTTTTGCAAGTTTAAAACAGCAATTTTATCGTCATTTCTCATAAATCGCCGTTTCACACGAAAGAAACATAAATTTGTCAGTTTGAATAGTTCAAAACAGCGTTTTTCTATGTTTTTGCAAGTTTAAAACAGCAATTTTATCGTCATTTCTCATAAATCGCCGTTTCACACGAAAGAAACATGAATTTGTCCCTTTGAATAGTTCAAAACAGCGTTTTTCTATGTTTTTGCAAGTTTAAAACAGCAATTTTATCGTCATTTCTCATAAATCGCCGTTTCACACGAAAGAAACATGAATTTGCTAGTTTGAATAGTTCAAAACAGCGTTTTTCTATGTTTTTGCAAGTTTAAAACAGCAATTTTATCGTAATTTCTCATAAATCGCCGTTTCGCACGGAAGAAACATGAATTTGTCAGTTTGAATAGTTGAAAACAGCGTTTTTCAATGTTTTTGCAAGTTTAAAACAGCAATTTTATCGTGATTTCACAAAAATCCACCGTTTGGAACGTATGAAACATGAATTTATCAGTTTGAATAGTTGAAAACAGCGTTTTTCTATGTTTTTGCAAGTTTAAAACAGCAATTTTATCGTCATTTCTCATAAATCGCCGTTTCACACGAAAGAAACATGAATTTGCCAGTTTGAATAGTTCAAAACAGCGTTTTTCTATGTTTTTGCAAGTTTAAAACAGCAATTTTATCGTCATTTCTCATAAATCGCCGTTTCACACGTAAGAAACATGAATTTGTCAGTTTGAATAGTTCAAGACAGCGTTTTTCTATGTTTTTTGCAAGTTTAAAACAGCAATTTTATCGTTATTTCTCATAAATCGCCGTTTCACACGAAAGAAACATGAATTTGTCAGTTTGAATAGTTCAAAACAGCGTTTTTCTATGTTTTTGCAAGTTTATAACAGCACTTTTATAGTAATTTCTCATAAATCGCCGTTTCGCACGGAAGAAACATGCATTTGTCAGTTTGAGTAGTTCAAAACAGCGTTTTTCTATGTTTTTGCAAGTTTAAAACATCAATTTTATCGTAATTTCTCATAAATCGCCCGTTTCGCACGGAAGAAACATGAATTAGTCAGTTTGAATAGTTCAAAACAGCGTTTTTCTATGTTTTTGCAACTTTAAAACAGCAATTTTATCGTCATTTCTCATAAATCGCCGTTTCACACGTAAGAAACATGAATTTGTCAGTTTGAATAGTTCAAAACAGCGTTTTTCTATGTTTTTGCAAGTTTTAAAACAGCAATTTTATCGTTATTTCTCATAAATCGCCGTTTCACACGAAAGAAACATGAATTTGTCAGTTTGAATAGTTCAAAAACAGCGTTTTTCTATGTTTTTGCAAGTTTATAACAGCAATTTTATAGTAATTTCTCATAAATCGCCGTTTCGCACGGACGAAACATGAATTTGTCAGTTTGAGTAGTTCAAAACAGCGTTTTTCTATGTTTTTGCAAGTTGAAAACATCAATTTTATCGTAATTTCTCATAAATCGCCGTTTCGCACGGAAGAAACATGAAATTGTCAGTTTGAATAGTTGAAAACAGCGTTTTTCAATGTTTTTGCAAGTTTAAAACAGCAATTTTATCGTGATTTCACAAAAATCCACCGTTTGGAACGTATGAAACATGAATTTATCAGTTTGAATAGTTGAAAACAGCGTTTTTCTATGTTTTTGCAAGTTTAAAACAGCAATTTTATCGTCATTTCTCATTAATCGCCGTTTCGCACGGAAGAAACATGCATTTGTCAGTTTGAGTAGTTCAAAACAGCGTTTTTCTATGTTTTTGCAAGTTTAAAACAGCAATTTTATCGTCATTTCTCATAAATCGCCGTTTCACACGTAAGAAACATGAAATTGTCAGTTTGAATAGTTCAAAACAGCATTTTTCTATGTTTTTGCAAGTTTAAAACAGCAATTTTATCGTCATTTCTCATAAATCGCCGTTTCACACGAAAGAAACATGAATTTGCTAGTTTGAATAGTTCAAAACAGCGTTTTTCTATGTTTTTGCAAGTTTAAAACAGCAATTTTATCGTAATTTCTCATAAATCGCCGTTTCCCACGGAAGAAACATGAATTTGTCAGTTTGAATAGTTGAAAACAGCGTTTTTCAATGTTTTTGCAAGTTTAAAACAGCAATTTTATCGTGATTTCACAAAAATCCACCGTTTGGAACGTATGAAACATGAATTTATCAGTTTGAATAGTTGAAAACAGCGTTTTTCTATGTTTTTGCAAGTTTAAAACAGCAATTTTATCGTCATTCTCATAAATCGCCGTTTCACACGAAAGAAACATGAATTTGCCAGTTTGAATAGTTCAAAACAGCGTTTTTCTATGTTTTTGCAAGTTTAAAACAGCAATTTTATCGTCATTTCTCATAAATCGCCGTTTCACACGTAAGAAACATGAATTTGTCAGTTTGAATAGTTCAAGACAGCGTTTTTCTATGTTTTTGCAAGTTTAAAACAGCAATTTTATCGTTATTTCTCATAAATCGCCGTTTCGCACGAAAGAAACATGAATTTGTCAGTTTGAATAGTTCAAAACAGCGGTTTTTCTATGTTTTTGCAAGTTTATAACAGCACTTTTATAGTAATTTCTCATAAATCGCCGTTTCGCACGGAAGAAACATGCATTTGTCAGTTTGAGTAGTTCAAAACAGCGTTTTTCTATGTTTTTGCAAGTTTAAAACATCAATTTTATCGTAATTTCTCATAAATCGCCGTTTCGCACGGAAGAAACATGAATTAGTCAGTTTGAATAGTTCAAAACAGCGTTTTTCTATGTTTTTGCAACTTTAAAACAGCAATTTTATCGTCATTTCTCATAAATCGCCGTTTCACACGTAAGAAACATGAATTTGTCAGTTTGAATAGTTCAAAACAGCGTTTTTCTATGTTTTTGCAAGTTTAAAAACAGCAATTTTATCGTTATTTCTCATAAATCGCCGTTTCACACGAAAGAAACATGAATTTGTCAGTTTGAATAGTTCAAAACAGCGTTTTTCTATGTTTTTGCAAGTTTATAACAGCAATTTTATAGTAATTTCTCATAAATCGCCGTTTCGCACGGACGAAACATGAATTTGTCAGTTTGAGTAGTTCAAAACAGCGTTTTTCTATGTTTTTGCAAGTTGAAAACATCAATTTTATCGTAATTTCTCATAAATCGCCGTTTCGCACGGAAGAAACATGAAATTGTCAGTTTGAATAGTTGAAAACAGCGTTTTTCAATGTTTTTGCAAGTTTAAAACAGCAATTTTATCGTGATTTCACAAAAAATCCACCGTTTGGAACGTATGAAACATGAATTTATCAGTTTGAATAGTTGAAAACAGCGTTTTTCTATGTTTTTGCAAGTTTAAAACAGCAATTTTATCGTCATTTCTCATTAATCGCCGTTTCGCACGGAAGAAACATGCATTTGTCAGTTTGAGTAGTTCAAAACAGCGTTTTTCTATGTTTTTGCAAGTTGAAAACATCAATTTTATCGTAATTTCTCATAAATCGCCGTTTCGCACGGAAGAAACATGAAATTGTCAGTTTGAATAGTTGAAAACAGCGTTTTTCAATGTTTTTGCAAGTTTAAAACAGCAATTTTATCGTGATTTCACAAAAATCCACCGTTTGGAACGTATGAAACATGAATTTATCAGTTTGAATAGTTCAAAACAGCGTTTTTCTATGTTTTTGCAACTTTAAAACAGCAATTTTATCGTCATTTCTCATAAAACGCCGTTTCACACGAAAGAAACATGAATTTGTCAGTTTAAAATAGTTCAAAACAGCGTTTTCCTATGTTTTTGCAAGTTTAAAACAGCAATTTTATCGTCATTTCTCATTAATCGCCGTTTCGCACGAAAGAAACATGAATTAATCAGTTTGAATAGTTCAAAACAGCGTTTTTCTATGTTTTTGCAACTTTAAAACAGCAATTTTATCGTCATTTCTCATAAATCGCTGTTTCACACGAAAGAAACATGAATTTGCCAGTTTAAATAGTTCAAAACAGCGTTTTTCTATGTTTTTGCAAGTTTAAAACAGCAATTTTATCGTAATTTCTCATAAATCGCCGTTTCGCACGGAAGAAACATGAATTTGTCAGTTTGAATAGTTGAAAACAGCGTTTTTCAATGTTTTTGCAAGTTTAAAACAGCAATTTTATCGTGATTTCACAAAAATCCACCGTTTGGAACGTATGAAACATGAATTTTATCAGTTTGAATAATTGAAAACAGCGTTTTTCTATGTTTTTGCAAGTTTAAAACAGCAATTTTATCGTCATTTCTCATAAATCGCCGTTTCACACGAAAGAAACATGAATTTGCCAGTTTGAATAGTTCAAAACAGCGTTTTTCTATGTTTTTGCAAGTTTAAAACAGCAATTTTATCGTAATTTCTCATAAATCGCCGTTTCGCACGGAAGAAACATGAATTTGTCAGTTTGAATAGTTGAAAACAGCGTTTTTCAATGTTCTTGCAAGTTTAAAACAGCAATTTTATCGTGATTTCACAAAAATACACCGTTTGGAACGTATGAAACATGAATTTATCAGTTTGAATAGTTGAAAACAGCGTTTTTCTATGTTTTTGCAAGTTTAAAACAGCAATTTTATCGTCATTTCTCATTAATCGCCGTTTCGCACGAAAGAAACATGAATTAATCAGTTTGAATAGTTCAAAACAGCGTTTTTCTATGTTTTTGCAACTTTAAAACAGCAATTTTATCGTCATTTCTCATAAATCGCCGTTTCACACGAAAGAAACATGAATTTGTCAGTTTGAATAGTTCAAAACAGCGTTTTCCTATGTTTTTGCAAGTTTAAAACAGCAATTTTATCGTCATTTCTCATAAATCGCCGTTTCACACGTAAGAAACATGAATTTGTCAACTTGAATAGTTCAAAACAAGCGTTTTTCTATATTTTTGCAAGTTTAAAACAGCAATTTTATCGTCATTTCTCATAAATCGCCGTTTCACACGAAAGAAACATGAATTTGTCAGTTTGAATAGTTCAAAACAGCGTTTTTCTATGTTTTTGCAAGTTTATAACAGCAATTTTATAGTAATTTCTCATAAATCGCCGTTTCGCACGGAAGAAACATGAATTTGTCAGTTTGAGTAGTTCAAAACAGCGTTTTTCTATGTTTTTGCAAGTTTAAAACAGCAATTTTATCGTCATTTCTCATAAATCGCCGTTTCACACGAAAGAAACATAAATTTGTCAGTTTGAATAGTTCAAAACAGCGTTTTTCTATGTTTTTGCAAGTTTAAAACAGCAATTTTATCGTCATTTCTCATAAATCGCCGTTTCACACGAAAGAAACATGAATTTGTCCCTTTGAATAGTTCAAAACAGCGTTTTTCTATGTTTTTGCAAGTTTAAAACAGCAATTTTATCGTCATTTCTCATAAATCGCCGTTTCACACGAAAGAAACATGAATTTGCTAGTTTGAATAGTTCAAAACAGCGTTTTTCTATGTTTTTGCAAGTTTAAAACAGCAATTTTATCGTAATTTCTCATAAATCGCCGTTTCGCACGGAAGAAACATGAATTTGTCAGTTTGAATAGTTGAAAACAGCGTTTTTCAATGTTTTTGCAAGTTTAAAACAGCAATTTTATCGTGATTTCACAAAAATCCACCGTTTGGAACGTATGAAACATGAATTTATCAGTTTGAATAGTTGAAAACAGCGTTTTTCTATGTTTTTGCAAGTTTAAAACAGCAATTTTATCGTCATTTCTCATAAATCGCCGTTTCCACACGAAAGAAACATGAATTTGCCAGTTTGAATAGTTCAAAACAGCGTTTTTCTATGTTTTTGCAAGTTTAAAACAGCAATTTTATCGTCATTTCTCATAAATCGCCGTTTCACACGTAAGAAACATGAATTTGTCAGTTTGAATAGTTCAAGACAGCGTTTTTCTATGTTTTTGCAAGTTTAAAACAGCAATTTTATCGTTATTTCTCATAAATCGCCGTTTCACACGAAAGAAACATGAATTTGTCAGTTTGAATAGTTCAAAACAGCGTTTTTCTATGTTTTTGCAAGTTTATAACAGCACTTTTATAGTAATTTCTCATAAATCGCCGTTTCGCACGGAAGAAACATGCATTTGTCAGTTTGAGTAGTTCAAAACAGCGTTTTTCTATGTTTTTGCAAGTTTAAAACATCAATTTTATCGTAATTTCTCATAAATCGCCGTTTCGCACGGAAGAAAACATGAATTAGTCAGTTTGAATAGTTCAAAACAGCGTTTTTCTATGTTTTTGCAACTTTAAAACAGCAATTTTATCGTCATTTCTCATAAATCGCCGTTTCACACGTAAGAAACATGAATTTGTCAGTTTGAATAGTTCAAAACAGCGTTTTTCTATGTTTTTGCAAGTTTAAAACAGCAATTTTATCGTTATTTCTCATAAATCGCCGTTTCACACGAAAGAAACATGAATTTGTCAGTTTGAATAGTTCAAAACAGCGTTTTTCTATGTTTTTGCAAGTTTATAACAGCAATTTTATAGTAATTTCTCATAAATCGCCGTTTCGCACGGACGAAACATGAATTTGTCAGTTTGAGTAGTTCAAAACAGCGTTTTTCTATGTTTTTGCAAGTTGAAAACATCAATTTTATCGTAATTTCTCATAAATCGCCGTTTCGCACGGAAGAAACATGAAATTGTCAGTTTGAATAGTTGAAAACAGCGTTTTTCAATGTTTTTGCAAGTTTAAAACAGCAATTTTATCGTGATTTCACAAAAATCCACCGTTTGGAACGTATGAAACATGAATTTATCAGTTTGAATAGTTGAAAACAGCGTTTTTCTATGTTTTTGCAAGTTTAAAACAGCAATTTTATCGTCATTTCTCATTAATCGCCGTTTCGCACGGAAGAAACATGCATTTGTCAGTTTGAGTAGTTCAAAACAACGTTTTTCTATGTTTTTGCAAGTTTAAAACAGCAATTTTATCGTCATTTCTCATAAATCGCCGTTTCACACGTAAGAAACATGAAATTGTCAGTTTGAATAGTTCAAAACAGCATTTTTCTATGTTTTTGCAAGTTTAAAACAGCAATTTTATCGTCATTTCTCATAAATCGCCGTTTCACACGAAAGAAACATGAATTTGCTAGTTTGAATAGTTCAAAACAGCGTTTTTCTATGTTTTTGCAAGTTTAAAACAGCAATTTTATCGTAATTTCTCATAAATCGCCGTTTCGCACGGAAGAAACATGAATTTGTCAGTTTGAATAGTTGAAAACAGCGTTTTTTCAATGTTTTTGCAAGTTTAAAACAGCAATTTTATCGTGATTTCACAAAAATCCACCGTTTGGAACGTATGAAACATGAATTTATCAGTTTGAATAGTTGAAAACAGCGTTTTTCTATGTTTTTGCAAGTTTAAAAACAGCAATTTTATCGTCATTTCTCATAAATCGCCGTTTCACACGAAAGAAACATGAATTTGCCAGTTTGAATAGTTCAAAACAGCGTTTTTCTATGTTTTTGCAAGTTTAAAACAGCAATTTTATCGTCATTTCTCATAAATCGCCGTTTCACACGTAAGAAACATGAATTTGTCAGTTTGAATAGTTCAAGACAGCGTTTTTCTATGTTTTGCAAGTTTAAAACAGCAATTTTATCGTTATTTCTCATAAATCGCCGTTTCGCACGAAAGAAACATGAATTTGTCAGTTTGAATAGTTCAAAAACAGCGTTTTTTCTATGTTTTTGCAAGTTTATAACAGCACTTTTATAGTAATTTCTCATAAATCGCCGTTTCGCACGGAAGAAACATGCATTTGTCAGTTTGAGTAGTTTCAAAACAGCGTTTTTCTATGTTTTTGCAAGTTTAAAACATCAATTTTATCGTAATTCTCATAAATCGCCGTTTCGCACGGAAGAAACATGAATTAGTCAGTTTGAATAGTTCAAAACAGCGTTTTTCTATGTTTTTGCAACTTTAAACAGCAATTTTATCGTCATTTCTCATAAATCGCCGTTTCACACGTAAGAAACATGAATTTGTCAGTTTGAATAGTTCAAAACAGCGTTTTTCTATGTTTTTGCAAGTTTAAAACAGCAATTTTATCGTTATTTCCTCATAAATCGCCGTTTCACACGAAGAAACATGAATTTGTCAGTTTGAATAGTTCAAAACAGCGTTTTTCTATGTTTTTGCAAGTTTATAACAGCAATTTTATAGTAATTTCTCATAAATCGCCGTTTCGCACGGACGAAACATGAATTTGTCAGTTTGAGTAGTTCAAAACAGCGTTTTTCTATGTTTTTGCAAGTTGAAAACATCAATTTTATCGTAATTTCTCATAAATCGCCGTTTCGCACGGAAGAAACATGAAATTGTCAGTTTGAATAGTTGAAAACAGCGTTTTTCAATGTTTTTGCAAGTTTAAAACAGCAATTTTATCGTGATTTCACAAAAATCCACCGTTTGGAACGTATGAAACATGAATTTATCAGTGTGAATAGTTGAAAACAGCGTTTTTCTATGTTTTTGCAAGTTTAAAACAGCAATTTTATCGTCATTTCTCATTAATCGCCGTTTCGCACGGAAGAAACATGCATTTGTCAGTTTGAGTAGTTCAAAACAGCGTTTTTCTATGTTTTTGCAAGTTTAAAACAGCAATTTTATCGTCATTTCTCATAAATCGCCGTTTCACACGTAAGAAACATGAAATTGTCAGTTTGAATAGTTCAAAACAGCATTTTTCTATGTTTTTGCAAGTTTAAAACAGAAATTTTATCGTCATTTCTCATAAATCGCCGTTTCACACAAAAGAAACATGAATTTGTCAGTTTGAATAGTTCAAAACAGCGTTTTTCTATGTTTTTGCAAGTGTAAAACATCAATTTTATCGTAATTTCTCATAAATCGCCGTTTCGCACGGAAGAAACATGAATTAGTCAGTTTGAATAGTTCAAAACAGCGTTTTTTCTATGTTTTTGCAACTTTAAAACAGCAATTTTATCGTCATTTCTCATAAATCGCCCGTTTCACACGTAAGAAACATGAATTTGTCAGTTTGAACAGTTCAAGACAGCGTTTTTCTATGTTTTTGCAAGTTTAAAACAGCAATTTTATCGTTATTTCTCATAAATCGCCGTTTCACACGAAAGAAACATGAATTTGTCAGTTTGAATAGTTCAAAACAGCGTTTTTCTATGTTTTTGCAAGTTTATAACAGCAATTATATAGTAATTTCTCATAAATCGCCGTTTCGCACGGACGAAACATGAATTTGTCAGTTTGAGTAGTTCAAAACAGCGTTTTTCTATGTTTTTGCAAGTTGAAAACATCAATTTTATCGTAATTTCTCATAAATCGCCGTTTCGCACGGAAGAAACATGAAATTGTCAGTTTGAATAGTTGAAAACAGCGTTTTTCAATGTTTTTGCAAGTTTAAAACAGCAATTTTATCGTGATTTCACAAAAATCCACCGTTTCGCACGAAAGAAACATGAATTTGTCAGTTTGAATAGTTCAAAACAGCGTTTTTCTATGTTTTTGCAAGTTTATAACAGCACTTTTATAGTAATTTCTCATAAATTGCCGTTTCGCAAGGAAGAAACATGCATTTGTCAGTTTGAGTAGTTCAAAACAGCGTTTTTCTATGTTTTTGCAAGTTTAAAACATCAATTTTATCGTAATTTCTCATAAATCGCCGTTTCGCACGGAAGAAACATGAATTAGTCAGTTTGAATAGTTCAAAACAGCGTTTTTCTATGTTTTTGCAACTTTAAAACAGCAATTTTATCGTCATTTCTCATAAATCGCCGTTTCACACGTAAGAAACATGAATTTGTCAGTTTGAATAGTTCAAAACAGCGTTTTTCTATGTTTTTGCAAGTTTAAAACAGCAATTTTATCGTTATTTCTCATAAATCGCCGTTTCACACGAAAAAAACATGAATTTGTCAGTTTGAATAGTTCAAAAACAGCGTTTTTCTATGTTTTTGCAAGTTTATAACAGCAATTGTATAGTAATTTCTCATAAATCGCCGTTTCGCAGGCACGAAACATGAATTTGTCAGTTTGAGTAGTTCAAAACAGCGTTTTTCTATGTTTTTGCAAGTTGAAAACATCAATTTTATCGTAATTTCTCATAAATCGCCGTTTCGCACGGAAGAAACATGAAATTGTCAGTTTGAATAGTTGAAAACAGCGTTTTTCAATGTTTTTGCAAGTTTAAAACAGCAATTTTATCGTGATTTCACAAAAATCCACCGTTTCTAACGTAAGAAACATGAATTTATCAGTTTGAATAGTTCAAAACAGCGTTTTTCTATGTTTTTGCAAGTTTAAAACAGCAATTTTATCGTGATTTCACAAAAATCCACCGTTTCGCACGAAAGAAACATGAATTTGTCAGTTTGAATAGTTCAAAACAGCGTTTTTCTATGTTTTTGCAAGTTTAAAACAGCAATTTTATCGTCATTTCTCATAAATCGCCGTTTCACACAAAAGAAACATGAATTTGTCAGTTTGAATAGTTCAAAACAGCGTTTTTCTATGTTTTTGCAAGTTTAAAACAGCAATTTTATAGTAATTTCTCATAAATCGCCGTTTCGCACGGAAGAAACATGAATTTGTCAGTTTGAATAGTTAAAAACATCGTTTTTCAATGTTTTTGCAAGTTTAAAACAGGAATTTTATCGTCATTTCTCATAAATCGCCGTTTCACACGAAAGAAACATGAATTTGTCAGTTTGAATAGTTCAAAACAGCGTTTTTATATGTTTTTGCAAGTTTAAAACAGCAATTTTATCGTCATTTCTCATAAATCGCCGTTTCACACGAAAGAAACATGAATTTGTCAGTTTGAATAGGCAAAACAGCGTTTAACCTATGTTTTTGCAAGTTTAAAACAGCAATTTTATCGTCATTTCTCATAAATCGCCGTTTCGCACGAAAGAAACATGAATTTGTCAGTTTGAATAGTTCAAAACAGCGTTTTTCTATGTTTTTGCAAGTTTAAAACAGCAATTTTATCGTCATTTCTCATAAATCGCCGTTTCACACGAAAGAACATGAATTTGTCAGTTTGAATAGTTCAAAACAGCGTTTTTCTATGTTTTTGCAAGTTTATAACAGCAATTTTATAGTAATTTCTCATAAATCGCCGTTTCGCACGGAAGAAACATGAATTAGTCAGTTTGAATAGTTCAAAACAGCGTTTTTCTATGTTTTTGCAACTTTAAAACAGCAATTTTATCGTCATTTCTCATAAATCGCCGTTTCACACGTAAGAAACATGAATTTGTCAGTTTGAATAGTTCAAAACAGCGTTTTTCTATGTTTTTGCAAGTTTAAAACAGCAATTTTATCGTCATTTCTCATAAATCGCCGTTTCACACGAAAGAAACATGAATTTGTCAGTTTGAGTAGTTCAAAACAGCGTTTTTCTATGTTTTTGCAAGTTTAAAACATCAATTTTATCGTAATTTCTCATAAATCGCCGTTTCGCACGGAAGAAACATGAATTTGTCAGTTTGAATAGTTGAAAACAGCGTTTTGCAATGTTTTTGCAAGTTTAAAACAGCAATTTTATCGTGATTTCACAAAAATCCACCGTTTCCAACGTAAGAAACATGAATTTATCAGTTTTAATAGTTCAAAACAGCGTTTTTCTATGTTTTTGCAAGTTTAAAACAGCAATTTTATCGTGATTTCACAAAAATCCACCGTTTCGCACGAAAGAAACATGAATTTGTCAGTTTGAATAGTTCAAAACAGCGTTTTTCTATGTTTTTGCAAGTTTAAAACAGCAATTTTATCGTCATTTCTCATAAATCGCCGTTTCACACGAAAGAAACATGAATTTGTCAGTTTGAATAGTTCAAAACAGCGTTTTTCTATGTTTTTGCAAGTTTAAAACAGCAATTTTATAGTAATTTCTCATAAATCGCCGTTTCGCACGGAAGAAACATGAATTTGTCAGTTTGAATAGTTAAAAACATCGTTTTTCAATGTTTTTGCAAGTTTAAAACAGGAATTTCATCGTCATTTCTCATAAATCGCCGTTTCACACGAAAGAAACATGAATTTGTCAGTTTGAATTGTTCAAAACAGCGTTTTTCTATGTTTTTGCAAGTTGAAAACATCAATTTTATCGTAATTTCTCATAAATCGCCGTTTCGCACGGAAGAAACATGAAATTGTCAGTTTGAATAGTTGAAAACAGCGTTTTTCAATGTTTTTGCAAGTTTTAAAACAGCAATTTTATCGTGATTTCACAAAAATCCACCGTTTGGAACGTATGAAACATGAATTTATCAGTTTGAATAGTTGAAAACAGCGTTTTTCTATGTTTTTGCAAGTTTAAAACAGCAATTTTATCGTCATTTCTCATTAATCGCCGTTTCGCACGAAAGAAACATGAATTAGTCAGTTTGAATAGTTCAAAACAGCGTTTTTTCTATGTTTTTGCAACTTTAAAACAGCAATTTTATCGTCATTTCGCATAAATCGCCGTTTCACACGTAAGAAACATGAAATTGTCAGTTTGAATAGTTCAAAACAGCGTTTTTCTATGTTTTTGCAAGTTTAAAACAGCAATTTTATCGTCATTTCTCATAAATCGCCGTTTCACACAAAAGAAACATGAATTTGTCAGTTTGAATAGTTCAAAACAGCGTTTTTCTATGTTTTTGCAAGTTTAAAAACATCAATTTTATCGTAATTTCTCATAAATCGCCGTTTCGCACGGAAGAAACATGAATTAGTCAGTTTGAATAGTTCAAAACAGCGTTTTTCTATGTTTTTGCAACTTTAAAACAGCAATTTTATCGTCATTTCTCATAAATCGCCGTTTCACACGTAAGAAACATGAATTTGTCAGTTTGAACAGTTCAAGACAGCGTTTTTCTATGTTTTTGCAAGTTTAAAACAGCAATTTTATCGTTATTTCTCATAAATCGCCGTTTCACACGAAAGAAACATGAATTTGTCAGTTTGAATAGTTCAAAACAGCGTTTTTCTATGTTTTTGCAAGTTTATAACAGCAATTTTATAGTAATTTCTCATAAATCGCCGTTTCGCACGGACGAAACATGAATTTGTCAGTTTGAGTAGTTCAAAACAGCGTTTTTCTATGTTTTTGCAAGTTGAAAACATCAATTTTATCGTAATTTCTCATAAATCGCCGTTTCGCACGGAAGAAACATGAAATTGTCAGTTTGAATAGTTGAAAACAGCGTTTTTCAATGTTTTTGCAAGTTTAAAACAGCAATTTTATCGTGATTTCACAAAAATCCACCGTTTCTAACGTAAGAAACATGAATTTATCAGTTTGAATAGTTCAAAACAGCGTTTTTCTATGTTTTTGCAAGTTTAAAACAGCAATTTTATCGTGATTTCACAAAAATCCACCGTTTCGCACGAAAGAAACATGAATTTGTCAGTTTGAATAGTTCAAAACAGCGTTTTTCTATGTTTTTGCAAGTTTATAACAGCACTTTTATAGTAATTTCTCATAAATCGCCGTTTCGCAAGGAAGAAACATGCATTTGTCAGTTTGAGTAGTTCAAAACAGCGTTTTTCTATGTTTTTGCAAGTTTAAAACATCAATTTTATCGTAATTTCTCATAAATCGCCGTTTCGCACGGAAGAAACATGAATTAGTCAGTTTGAATAGTTCAAAACAGCGTTTTTCTATGTTTTTGCAACTTTAAAACAGCAATTTTATCGTCATTTCTCATAAATCGCCGTTTCACACTTAAGAAACATGAATTTGTCAGTTTGAATAGTTCAAAACAGCGTTTTTCTATGTTTTTGCAAGTTTAAAACAGCAATTTTATCGTTATTTCTCATAAATCGCCGTTTCACACGAAAAAAAACATGAATTTGTCATTTTGAATAGTTCAAAACAGCGTTTTTCTATGTTTTTGCAAGTTTATAACAGCAATTGTATAGTAATTTCTCATAAATCGCCGTTTCGCACGCACGAAACATGAATTTGTCAGTTTGAGTAGTTCAAAACAGCGTTTTTCTATGTTTTTGCAAGTTGAAAACATCAATTTTATCGTAATTTCTCATAAATCGCCGTTTCGCACGGAAGAAACATGAAATTGTCAGTTTGAATAGTTGAAAACAGCGTTTTTCAATGTTTTTGCAAGTTTAAAACAGCAATTTTATCGTGATTTCACAAAAATCCACCGTTTCTAACGTAAGAAACATGAATTTATCAGTTTGAATAGTTCAAAACAGCGTTTTCCTATGTTTTTGCAAGTTTAAAACAGCAATTTTATCGTGATTTCACAAAAATCCACCGTTTCGCACGAAAGAAACATGAATTTGTCAGTTTGAATAGTTCAAAACAGCGTTTTTCTATGTTTTTGCAAGTTTAAAACAGCAATTTTATCGTCATTTCTCATAAATCGCCGTTTCACACAAAAGAAACATGAATTTGTCAGTTTGAATAGTTCAAAACAGCGTTTTTCTATGTTTTTGCAAGTTTAAAACAGCAATTTTATAGTAATTTCTCATAAATCGCTGTTTCGCACGGAAGAAACATGAATTTGTCAGTTTGAATAGTTAAAAACATCGTTTCTCAATGTTTTTGCAAGTTTAAAACAGGAATTTTATCGTCATTTCTCATAAATCGCCGTTTCACACGAAAGAAACATGAATTTGTCAGTTTGAATAGTTCAAAACAGCGTTTTTCTATGTTTTTGCAAGTTTAAAACAGCAATTTTATCGTCATTTCTCATAAATCGCCGTTTCACACGAAAGAAACATGAATTTGTCAGTTTGAATAGGCAAAACAGCGTTTAACCTATGTTTTTGCAAGTTTAAAACAGCAATTTTATCGTCATTTCTCATAAATCGCCGTTTCGCACGAAAGAAACATGAATTTGTCAGTTTGAATAGTTCAAAACAGCGTTTTTCTATGTTTTTGCAAGTTTAAAACAGCAATTTTATCGTCATTTCTCATAAATCGCCGTTTCACACGAAAGAAACATGAATTTGTCAGTTTGAATAGTTCAAAACAGCGTTTTTCTATGTTTTTGCAAGTTTATAACAGCAATTTTATAGTAATTTCTCATAAATCGCCGTTTCGCACGGAAGAAACATGAATTAGTCAGTTTGAATAGTTCAAAACAGCGTTTTTCTATGTTTTTGCAACTTTAAAACAGCAATTTTATCGTCATTTCTCATAAATCGCCGTTTCACACGTAAGAAACATGAATTTGTCAGTTTGAATAGTTCAAAACAGCGTTTTTCTATGTTTTTGCAAGTTTAAAACAGCAATTTTATCGTCATTTCTCATAAATCGCCGTTTCACACGAAAGAAACATGAATTTGTCAGTTTGAGTAGTTCAAAACAGCGTTTTTCTATGTTTTTGCAAGTTTAAAACATCAATTTTATCGTAATTTCTCATAAATCGCCGTTTCGCACGGAAGAAACATGAATTTGTCAGTTTGAATAGTTGAAAACAGCGTTTTGCAATGTTTTTGCAAGTTTAAAACAGCAATTTTATCGTGATTTCACAAAAATCCACCGTTTCCAACGTAAGAAACATGAATTTATCAGTTTTAATAGTTCAAAACAGCGTTTTTCTATGTTTTTGCAAGTTTAAAACAGCAATTTTATCGTGATTTCACAAAAATCCACCGTTTCGCACGAAAGAAACATGAATTTGTCAGTTTGAATAGTTCAAAACAGCGTTTTTCTATGTTTTTGCAAGTTTAAAACAGCAATTTTATCGTCATTTCTCATAAATCGCCGTTTCACACGAAAGAAACATGAATTTGTCAGTTTGAATAGTTCAAAACAGCGTTTTTCTATGTTTTTGCAAGTTTAAAACAGCAATTTTATAGTAATTTCTCATAAATCGCCGTTTCGCACGGAAGAAACATGAATTTGTCAGTTTGAATAGTTAAAAACATCGTTTTTCAATGTTTTTGCAAGTTTAAAACAGGAATTTTATCGTCATTTCTCATAAATCGCCGTTTCACACGAAAGAAACATGAATTTGTCAGTTTGAATAGTTGACAACAGCGTTTTTCTATGTTTTTGCAAGTTTAAAACAGCAATTTTATCGTCATTTCTCATAAATCGCCGTTTCGCACGAAAGAAACATGAATTTGTCAGTTTGAATAGTTGAAAACAGCGTTTTTCAATGTATTTGCAAGTTTAAAACAGCAATTTTATCGTGATTTCACAAAAATCCACCGTTTGGAACGTAAGAAACATGAATTTATCAGTTTGAATAGTTGAAAACAGCGTTTTTCTATGTTTTTGCAAGTTTAAAACAGCAATTTTATCGTCATTTCTCATAAATCGCCGTTTCGCACGAAAGAAACATGAATTTGTCAGTTTGAATAGTTCAAAACAGCGTTTTCCTATGTTTTTGCAAGTGTAAAACAGCAATTTTATCGTCATTTCTCATAAATCGCCGTTTCACACGTAAGAAACATGAATTTGTCAGTTTGAATAGTTCAAAACAGCGTTTTTCTATGTTTTTGCAAGTTTAAAACAGCAATTTTATCGTCATTTCTCATAAATCGCCGTTTCACACGAAAGAAACATGAATTTGTCTGTTTGAATAGTTCAAAACAGCGTTTTTCTATGTTTTTGCAAGTTTATAACAGCAATTTTATCGTGATTTCACAAAAATCCACCGTTTCGAACGTAAGAAACATGAATTTATCAGTTTGAATAGTTGAAAACAGCGTTTTTCTATGTTTTTGCAAGTTTAAAACAGCAATTTTATCGTCATTTCTCATAAATCGCCGTTTCGCACGAAAGAAACATGAATTTGTCAGTTTGAATAGTTCAAAACAGCGTTTTTCTATGTTTTTGCAAGTTTAAAACAGCAATTTTATCGTCATTTCTCATAAATCGCCGTTTCACACGAAAGAAACATGAATTTGTCAGTTTGAATAGTTCAAAACAGCGTTTTTCTATGTTTTTGCAAGTTTAAAACAGCAATTTTATCGTCATTTATCATAAATCGCCGTTTCGCACGAAAGAAACATGAATTTGTCAGTTTGAGTAGTTCAAAACAGCGTTTTTCTATGTTTTTGCAAGTTTAAAACAGCAATTTTATCGTCATTTCTCATAAATCGCCGTTTCACACGAAAGAAACATGAATTTGTCAGTTTGAATAGTTCAAAACAGCGTTTTTCTATGTTTTTGCAATTTTATAACAGCAATTTTATCGTAATTTCTCATAAATCGCCGTTTCGCACGGAAGAAACATGAATTTGTCAGTTTGAATAGTTGAAAACAGCGTTTTTCAATATTTTTGCAAGTTTAAAACAGCAATTTTATCGTGACTTCACAAAAATCCACCGTTTGGAACGTAAGAAACATGAATTTATCAGTTTGAATAGTTGAAAACAGCGTTTTTTTATGTTTTTGCAAGTTTAAAACAGCAATTTTATCGTCATTTCTCATAAATCGCCGTTTCGCACGAAAGAAACATGAATTTGTCAGTTTGAGTAGTTCAAAACAGCGTTTTTCTATGTTGTTGCAAGTTTAAAACAGCAATTTTATCGTCATTTCTCATAAATCGCCGTTTCACACGAAAGAAACATGAATTTGTCAGTTTGAATAGTTCAAAACAGCGTTTTTCTATGTTTTTGCAAGTTTAAAACAGCAATTTTATAGTAATTTCTCATAAATCGCCGTTTCGCACGGAAGAAACATGAATTTGTCAGTTTGAATAGTTAAAAACATCGTTTTTCAATGTTTTTGCAAGTTTAAAACAGGAATTTTATCGTCATTTCTCATAAATCGCCGTTTCACACGAAAGAAACATGAATTTGTCAGTTTGAATAGTTGACAACAGCGTTTTTCTATGTTTTTGCAAGTTTAAAACAGCAATTTTATCGTCATTTCTCATAAATCGCCGTTTCGCACGAAAGAAACATGAATTTGTCAGTTTGAATAGTTGAAAACAGCGTTTTTCAATGTATTTGCAAGTTTAAAACAGCAATTTTATCGTGATTTCACAAAAATCCACCGTTTGGAACGTAAGAAACATGAATTTATCAGTTTGAATAGTTGAAAACAGCGTTTTTCTATGTTTTTGCAAGTTTAAAACAGCAATTTTATCGTCATTTCTCATAAATCGCCGTTTCGCACGAAAGAAACATGAATTTGTCAGTTTGAATAGTTCAAAACAGCGTTTTCCTATGTTTTTGCAAGTGTAAAACAGCAATTTTATCGTCATTTCTCATAAATCGCCGTTTCACACGTAAGAAACATGAATTTGTCAGTTTGAATAGTTCAAAACAGCGTTTTTCTATGTTGTTGCAAGTTTAAAACAGCAATTTTATCGTCATTTCTCATAAATCGCCGTTTCACACGAAAGAAACATGAATTTGTCAGTTTGAATAGTTCAAAACAGCGTTTTTCTATGTTTTTGCAAGTTTAAAACAGCAATTTTATCGTTATTTCTCATAAATCCACCGTTTCGAACGGAAGAAACATGAATTTGTCAGTTTGAATAGTTGAAAACAGCGTTTTTCAATATTTTTGCAAGTTTAAAACAGCAATTTTATCGTGATTTTACAAAAATCCACCGTTTCCAACGTAAGAAACATGAATTTATCAGTTTGAATAGTTCAAAACAGCGTTTTTCTATGTTTTTGCAAGTTTAAAACAGCAATATAATCGTGATTTCACAAAAATCCACCGTTTCGAACGTAAGAAACATGAATTTATCAGTTTGAATAGTTGAAAACAGCGTTTTTCTATGTTTTTGCAAGTTTAAAACAGCAATTTTATTGTCATTTCTCATAAATCGCCGTTTCGCACGAAAGAAACATGAATTTGTCAGTTTGAATAGTTCAAAACAGCGTTTTTCTATGTTATTGCAAGCTTAAGACAGCAATTTTATCGTCATTTCTCATAAATCGCCGTTTCACACGAAAGAAACATGAATTTGTCAGTTTGAATAGTTCAAAACAACGTTTTTCTATGTTTTTGCAAGTTTAAAACAGCAATTTTATCGTCATTTCTCATAAATCGCCGTTTCACACGAAAGAAACATGAATTTGTCAGTTTGAATAGTTCAAAACAGAGTTTTTCTATGTTTTTGCAAGTTTAAAACAGCAATTTTATCGTCATTTCTCATAAATCGCCGTTTCACACGAAAGAAACATGAATTTGTCAGTTTGAATAGGCAAAACAGCGTTTAACCTATGTTTTTGCAAGTTTAAAACAGCAATTTTATCGTCATTTATCATAAATCGCCGTTTCGCACGAAAGAAACATGAATTTGTCAGTTTGAATAGTTCAAAACAGCGTTTTTCTATGTTTTTGCAAGTTTAAAACAGCAATTTTATCGTCATTTCTCATAAATCGCCGTTTCACACGAAAGAAACATGAATTTGTCCGTTTGAATGGTTCAAACCAGCGTTTTTCTTTGTTTTTGCAAGTTTAAAACAGCAATTTTATCGTCATTTCTCATAAATCGCCGTTTCACACGAAAGAAACATGAATTTGCCAGTTTGAATAGTTCAAAACGGCGTTTTTCTATGTTTTTGCAAGTTTAAAACAGCAATTTTATCGTAATTTCTCATAAATCGCCGTTTCGCACGGAAGAAACATGAATTTGTCAGTTTGAATAGTTGAAAACAGCGTTTTTCAACGTTTTTGCAAGTTTAAAACAGCAATTTTATCGTGATTTCACAAAAATCCACCGTTTCCAACGTAAGAAACATGAATTTATCAGTTTGAATAGTTCAAAACAGCGTTTTTCTATGTTTTTGCAAATTTAAAACAGCAATTTTATCGTGATTTCACAAAAATCCACCGTTTCGAACGTAAGAAACATGAATTTATCAGTTTGAATAGTTGAAAACAGCGTTTTTCTATGTTTTTGCAAGTTTAAAACAGCAATTTTATTGTCATTTCTCATAAATCGCCGTTTCGCACGAAAGACACATGAATTTGTCAGTTTGAATAGTTCAAAACAGCGTTTTTCTACGTTATTGCAAGCTTAAGACAGCAATTTTATCGTCATTTCTCATAAATCGCCGTTTCACACGAAAGAAACATGAATTTGTCAGTTTGAATAGTTCAAAACAACGTTTTTCTATGTTCTTGCAAGTTTAAAACAGCAATTTTATCGTCATTTCTCATAAATCGCCGTTTCACACGAAAGAAACATGAATTTGTCAGTTTGAATAGTTCAAAACAGAGTTTTTCTATGTTTTTGCAAGTTTAAAACAGCAATTTTATCGTCATTTCTCATAAATCGCCGTTTCACACGAAAGAAACATGAATTTGTCAGTTTGAATAGGCAAAACAGCGTTTAACCTATGTTTTTGCAAGTTTAAAACAGCAATTTTATCGTCATTTATCATAAATCGCCGTTTCGCACGAAAGAAACATGAATTTGTCAGTTTGAATAGTTCAAAACAGCGTTTTTCTATGTTTTTGCAAGTTTAAAACAGCAATTTTATCGTCATTTCTCATAAATCGCCGTTTCACACGAAAGAAACATGAATTTGTCCGTTTGAATGGTTCAAACCAGCGTTTTTCTTTGTTTTTGCAAGTTTAAAACAGCAATTTTATCGTCATTTCTCATAAATCGCCGTTTCACACGAAAGAAACATGAATTTGCCAGTTTGAATAGTTCAAAACGGCGTTTTTCTATGTTTTTGCAAGTTTAAAACAGCAATTTTATCGTAATTTCTCATAAATCGCCGTTTCGCACGGAAGAAACATGAATTTGTCAGTTTGAATAGTTGAAAACAGCGTTTTTCAACGTTTTTGCAAGTTTAAAACAGCAATTTTATCGTGATTTCACAAAAATCCACCGTTTCCAACGTAAGAAACATGAATTTATCAGTTTGAATAGTTCAAAACAGCGTTTTTCTATGTTTTTGCAAATTTAAAACAGCAATTTTATCGTGATTTCACAAAAATCCACCGTTTCGAACGTAAGAAACATGAATTTATCAGTTTGAATAGTTGAAAACAGCGTTTTTCTATGTTTTTGCAAGTTTAAAACAGCAATTTTATCGTCATTTATCATAAATCGCCGTTTTGCACGAAAGAAACATGAATTTGTCAGTTTGAATAGTTCAAAACAAAGTTTTTCTATGTTTTTGCTAGTTTAAAACAGCAATTTTATCGTCATTTCTCATAAATCGCCGTTTCACACGAAAGAAACATGAATTTGTCCGTTTGAATGGTTCAAACCAGCGTTTTTCTTTGTTTTTGCAAGTTTAAAACAGCAATTTTATCGTCATTTCTCATAAATCGCCGTTTCACACGAAAGAAACATGAATTTGCCAGTTTGAATAGTTCAAAACGGCGTTTTTCTATGTTTTTGCAAGTTTAAAACAGCAATTTTATCGTAATTTCTCATAAATCGCCGTTTCGCACGGAAGAAACATGAATTTGTCAGTTTGAATAGTTGAAAACAGCGTTTTTCAACGTTTTTGCAAGTTTAAAACAGCAATTTTATCGTGATTTCACAAAAATCCACCGTTTCCAACGTAAGAAACATGAATTTATCAGTTTGAATAGTTCAAAACAGCGTTTTTCTATGTTTTTGCAAATTTAAAACAGCAATTTTATCGTGATTTCACAAAAATCCACCGTTTCGAACGTAAGAAACATGAATTTATCAGTTTGAATAGTTGAAAACAGCGTTTTTCTATGTTTTTGCAAGTTTAAAACAGCAATTTTATCGTCATTTATCATAAATCGCCGTTTCGCACGAAAGAAACATGAATTTGTCAGTTTGAATAGTTCAAAACAAAGTTTTTCTATGTTTTTGCAAGTTTAAAACAGCAATTTTATCGTCATTTCTCATAAATCGCCGTTTCACACGAAAGAAACATGAATTTGTCAGTTTGAATAGGCAAAACAGCGTTTAACCTATGTTTTTGCAAGTTTAAAACAGCAATTTTATCGTCATTTCTCATAAATCGCCGTTTCGCACGAAAGAAACATGAATTTGTCAGTTTGAATAGTTCAAAACAGCGTTTTCTATGTTTTTGCAAGTTTAAAACAGCAATTTTATCGTCATTTCTCATAAATCGCCGTTTCACACGAAAGAAACATGAATTTGTCCGTTTGAATGGTTTAAACCAGCGTTTTTCTTTGTTTTTGCAAGTTTAAAACAGCAATTTTATCGTCATTTCTCATAAATCGCCGTTTCACACGAAAGAAACATGAATTTGCCAGTTTGAATAGTTCAAAACGGCGTTTTTCTATGTTTTTGCAAGTTTAAAACAGCAATTTTATCGTAATTTCTCATAAATCGCTGTTTCGCACTGAAGAAACATGAATTTGTCAGTTTGAATAGTTGAAAACAGCGTTTTTCAACGTTTTTGCAAGTTTAAAACAGCAATTTTATCGTGATTTCACAAAAATCCACCGTTTCCAACGTGAGAAACATGAATTTATCAGTTTGAATAGTTCAAAACAGCGTTTTTCTATGTTTTTGCAAGTTTAAAACAGCAATTTTATCGTGATTTCACAAAAATCCACCGTTTCGAACGTAAGAAACATGAATTTATCAGTTTGAATAGTTGAAAACAGCGTTTTTCTATGTTTTTGCAAGTTTAAAACAGCAATTTTATCGTCATTTCTCATAAATCGCCGTTTCGCACGAAAGAAACATGAATTTGTCAGTTTGAATAGTTCAAAACAGCGTTATTCTATGTTTTTGTAAGTTTAAAACAGCAATTTTATCGTCATTTCTCATAAATCGCCGTTTCGCACGAAAGAAACATGAATTTGTCAGTTTGAATAGTTCAAAACAGCGTTATTCTATGTTTTTGCAAGTTTAAAACAGCAATTTTATCGTCATTTCTCATAAATCGCCGTTTCACACAAAAGAAACATGAATTTGTCAGTTTGAATAGGCAAAACAGCGTTTAACCTATGTTTTTGCAAGTTTAAAACACCAATTTTATCGTCATTTCTCATAAATCGCCGTTTCGCACGAAAGAAACATGAATTTGTCAGTTTGAATAGTTCAAAACAGCGTTTTTCTATGTTTTTGCAAGTTTAAAACAGCAATTTTATCGTCATTTCTCATAAATCGCCGTTTCACACGAAAGAAACATGAATTTGCCAGTTTGAATAGTTCAAAACGGCGTTTTTCTATGTTTTTGCAAGTTTAAAACAGCAATTTTATCGTAATTTCTCATAAATCGCCGTTTCGCACGGAAGAAACATGAATTTGTCAGTTTGAATAGTTGAAAACAGCGTTTTTCAACGTTTTTGCAAGTTTAAAACAGCAATTTTATCGTGATTTCACAAAAATCCACCGTTTCCAACGTAAGAAACATGAATTTATCAGTTTGAATAGTTCAAAACAGCGTTTTTCTATGTTTTTGCAAGTTTAAAACAGCAATTTTATCGTGATTTCACAAAAATCCACCGTTTCGAACGTAAGAAACATGAATTTATCAGTTTGAATAGTTGAAAACAGCGTTTTTCTATGTTTTTTCAAGTTTAAAACAGCAATTTTATCGTCATTTCTCATAAATCGCCGTTTCACACGAAAGAAACATGAATTTGTCAGTTTGAGTAGTTCAAAACAGCGTTTTTCTATGTTTTTGCAAGTTTAAAACAGCAATTTTATCGTAATTTCTCATAAATCGCCGTTTCACACGAAAGAAACATGAATTTGCCAGTTTAAATAGTTCAAAACAGCGTTTTTCTATGTTTTTGCAAGTTTAAAACAGCAATTTTATCGTAATTTCTCATAAATCGCCGTTTCGCACGGAAGAAACATGAATTTGTCAGTTTGAATAGTTGAAAACAGCGTTTTTCAACGTTTTTGCAAGTTTAAAACAGCAATTTTATCGTGATTTCACAAAAATCCACCGTTTCCAACGTAAGAAACATGAATTTATCAGTTTGAATAGTTCAAAACAGCGTTTTTCTATGTTTTTGCAAGTTTAAAACAGCAATTTTATCGTGATTTCACAAAAATCCACCGTTTCGAACGTAAGAAACATGAATTTATCAGTTTGAATAGTTGAAAACAGCGTTTTTCTATGTTTTTGCAAGTTTAAAACAGCAATTTTATCGTCATTTCTCATAAATCGCCGTTTCGCACGAAAGAAACATGAATTTGTCAGTTTGAATAGTTCAAAACAGCGTTATTCTATGTTTTTGCAAGTTTAAAACAGCAATTTTATCGTCATTTCTCATAAATCGCCGTTTCGCACGAAAGAAACATGAATTTGTCAGTTTGAATAGTTCAAAACAGCGTTATTCTATGTTTTTGCAAGTTTAAAACAGCAATTTTATCGTCATTTCTCATAAATCGCCGTTTCACACGAAAGAAACATGAATTTGTCAGTTTGAATAGGCAAAACAGCGTTTAACCTATGTTTTTGCAAGTTTAAAACAGCAATTTTATCGTCATTTCTCATAAATCGCCGTTTCACACGAAAGAAACATGAATTTGCCAGTTTAAATAGTTCAAAACAGCGTTTTTCTATGTTTTTGCAAGTTTAAAACAGCAATTTTATCGTAATTTCTCATAAATCGCCGTTTCGCACGGAAGAAACATGAATTTGTCAGTTTGAATAGTTGAAAACAGCGTTTTTCAACGTTTTTGCAAGTTTAAAACAGCAATTTTATCGTGATTTCACAAAAATCCACCGTTTCCAACGTAAGAAACATGAATTTATCAGTTTGAATAGTTCAAAACAGCGTTTTTCTATGTTTTTGCAAGTTTAAAACAGCAATTTTATCGTGATTTCACAAAAATCCACCGTTTCGAACGTAAGAAACATGAATTTATCAGTTTGAATAGTTGAAAACAGCGTTTTTCTATGTTTTTGCAAGTTTAAAATAGCAATTTTATCGTCATTTCTCATAAATCGCCGTTTCGCACGAAAGAAACATGAATTTGTCAGTTTGAATAGTTCAAAACAGCGTTATTCTATGTTTTTGCAAGTTTAAAACAGCAATTTTATCGTCATTTCTCATAAATCGCCGTTTCACACGAAAGAAACATGAATTTGTCAGTTTGAATAGTTCAAAACAGCGTTTTTCTATGTTTTTGCAAGTTTAAAACAGCAATTTTATCGTCATTTATCATAAATCGCCGTTTCGCACGAAAGAAACATGAATTTGTCAGTTTGAGTAGTTCAAAACAGCGTTTTTCTATGTTTTTGCAAGTTTAAAACAGCAATTTTATCGTCATTTCTCATAAATCGCCGTTTCACACGAAAGAAACATGAATTTATCAGTTTGAATAGTTGAAAACAGCGTTTTTCTATGTTTTTGCAAGTTTAAAACAGCAATTTTATCGTCATTTCTCATAAATCGCCGTTTCGCACGAAAGAAACATGAATTTGTCAGTTTGAATAGTTCAAAACAGCGTTTTTCTATGTTATTGCAAGCTTAAAACAGCAATTTTATCGTCATTTCTCATAAATCGCCGTTTCACACGAAAGAAACATGAATTTGTCCGTTTGAACAGTTCAAACCAGCGTTTTTCTTTGTTTTTGCAAGTTTAAAACAGCAATTTTATCGTCATTTCTCATAAATCGCCGTTTCACACGAAAGAAATATGAATTTGCCAGTTTGAATAGTTCAAAACAGCGTTTTTCTATGTTTTTGCAAGTTGAAAACAGCAATTTTATCGTAATTTCTCATAAATCGCCGTTTCGCACGGAAGAAACATGAATTTGTCAGTTTGAATAGTTGAAAACAGCGTTTTTCAACGTTTTTGCAAGTTTAAAACAGCAATTTTATCGTGATTTCACAAAAATCCACCGTTTCCAACGTAAGAAACATGAATTTATCAGTTTGAATAGTTCAAAACAGCGTTTTTCTATGTTTTTGCAAGTTTAAAACAGCAATTTTATCGTGATTTCACAAAAATCCACCGTTTCGAACGTAAGAAACATGAATTTATCAGTTTGAATAGTTGAAAACAGCGTTTTTCTATGTTTTTGCAAGTTTAAAACAGCAATTTTATTGTCATTTCTCATAAATCGCCGTTTCGCACGAAAGAAACATGAATTTGTCAGTTTGAATAGTTCAAAACAGCGTTTTTCTATGTTATTGCAAACTTAAAACAGCAATTTTATCGTCATTTCTCATAAATCGCCGTTTCACACGAAAGAAACATGAATTTGTCAGTTTGAATAGTTCAAAACAACGTTTTTCTATGTTTTTGCAAGTTTAAAACAGCAATTTTATCGTCATTTCTTATAAATCGCCGTTTCACACGAAAGAAACATGAATTTGTCAGTTTGAATAGTTCAAAACAGAGTTTTTCTATGTTTTTGCAAGTTTAAAACAGCAATTTTATCGTCATTTCTCATAAATCGCCGTTTCACACGAAAGAAACATGAATTTGTCAGTTTGAATAGGCAAAACAGCGTTTAACCTATGTTTTTGCAAGTTTAAAACAGCAATTTTATCGTCATTTCTCATAAATCGCCGTTTCGCACGAAAGAAACATGAATTTGTCTGTTTGAATAGTTCAAAACAGCGTTTTTCTATGTTTTTGCAAGTTTAAAACAGCAATTTTATCGTCATTTCTCATAAATCGCCGTTTCACACGAAAGAAACATGAATTTGTCCGTTTGAATGGTTCAAACCAGCGTTTTTCTTTGTTTTTGCAAGTTTAAAACAGCAATTTTATCGTCATTTCTCATAAATCGCCGTTTCACACGAAAGAAACATGAATTTGCCAGTTTGAATAGTTCAAAACGGCGTTTTTCTATGTTTTTGCAAGTTTAAAACAGCAATTTTATCGTAATTTCTCATAAATCGCCGTTTCGCACGGAAGAAACTTGAATTTGTCAGTTTGAATAGTTGAAAACAGCGTTTTTCAACGTTTTTGCAAGTTTAAAACAGCAATTTTATCGTGATTTCACTAAAATCCACCGTTTCCAACGTAAGAAACATGAATTTATCAGTTTGAATAGTTCAAAACAGCGTTTTCCTATGTTTTTGCAAGTTTAAAACAGCAATTTTATCGTCATTTCTCATAAATCGCCGTTTCGCACGAAAGAAACATGAATTTGTCAGTTTGAATAGTTCAAAACAGCGTTTTTCTATGTTATTGCAAGCTTAAAACAGCAATTTTATCGTCATTTCTCATAAATCGCCGTTTCACACGAAAGAAACATGAATTTGTCCGTTTGAATAGTTCAAACCAGCGTTTTTCTTTGTTTTTGCAAGTTTAAAACAGCAATTTTATCGTCATTTCTCATAAATCGCCGTTTCACACGAAAGAAATATGAATTTGCCAGTTTGAATAGTTCAAAACAGCGTTTTTCTATGTTTTTGCAAGTTGAAAACAGCAATTTTATCGTAATTTCTCTTAAATCGCCGTTTCGCACGGAAGAAACATGAATTTGTCAGTTTGAATAGTTGAAAACAGCGTTTTTCAACGTTTTTGCAAGTTTAAAACAGCAATTTTATCGTGATTTCACAAAAATCCACCGTTTCCAACGTAAGAAACATGAATTTATCAGTTTGAATAGTTCAAAACAGCGTTATTCTATGTTTTTGCAAGTTTAAAACAGCAATTTTATCGTGATTTCACAAAAATCCACCGTTTCGAACGTAAGAAACATAAATTTATCAGTTTGAATAGTTGAAAACAGCGTTTTTCTATGTTTTTGCAAGTTTAAAACAGCAATTTTATCGTCATTTCTCATAAATCGCCGTTTCGCACGAAAGAAACATGAATTTGTCAGCTTGAATAGTTCAAAACAGCGTTTTTCTATGTTTTTGCAAGTTTAAAACAGCAATTTTATCGTCATTTCTCATAAATCGCCGTTTCACAAGAAAGAAACATGAATTTGTCAGTTTCAATAGTTCAAAACAGCGTTTTTCTATGTTTTTGCAAGTTTAAAACAGCAATTTTATCGTCATTTATCATAAATCGCCGTTTCGCACGGAAGAAACATGAATTTGTCAGTTTGAGTAGTTCAAAACAGCGTTTTTCTATGTTTTTGCAAATTTAAAACAGCAATTTTATCGTCATTTCTCATAAATCGCCGTTTCACACGAAAGAAACATGAATTTGTCAGTTTGAATAGTTCAAAACAGCGTTTTTCTATGTTTTTGCAAGTTTAAAACAGAAATTTTATCGTAATTTCTCATAAATCGCCGTTTCGCACGGAAGAAACATAAATTTGTCAGTTTGAATAGTTGAAAACAGCGTTTTTCAATGTTTTTGCAAGTTTAAAACAGCAATTTTATCGTGATTTCACAAAAATCCACCGTTTCCAACGTAAGAAACATGAATTTATCAGTTTGAATAGTTCAAAACAGCGTTTTTCTATGTTTTTGCAAGTTTAAAACAGCAATTTTATCGTCATTTCTCATAAATCGCCGTTTCGCACGAAAGAAACATGAATTTGTCAGTTTGAATAGTTCAAAACAGCGTTTTTCTATGTTTTTCCAAGTTTAAAACAGCAATTTTATCGTCATTTCTCATAAATCGCCGTTTCACACGTAAGAATCATGAATTTGTCAGTTTGAATAGTAAAAAACAGCGTTTTTCTATGTTTTTGCAAGTTTAAAACAGCAATTTCATCGAGATTTCACAAAAATCCACCGTTTGGAACGTAAGAAACATGAATTTATCAGTTTGAATAGTTGAAAACAGCGTTTTTTTATGTTTTTGCAAGTTTAAAACAGCAATTTTATAGTAATTTCTCATAAATCGCCGTTTCGCACGGAAGAAACATGAATTTGTCAGTTTGAGCAGTTCAAAACAGCGTTTTTCTATGTTTTTGCAAGTTTATAACAGCAATTTTATAGTATTTTCTCATAAATCGCCGTTTCGCACGGAAGAAACATGAATTTGTCAGTTTGAGTAGTTCAAAACAGCGTTTTTCTATGTTGTTGCAAGTTTAAAACAGCAATTTTATCGTAATTTCTCATAAATCGCCGTTTCGCATGGAAGAAACATGAATTTGTCAGTTTGAATAGTTGATAACAGCGTTTTCCAATGTTTTTGCAAGTTTAAAACAGCAATTTTATCGTGATTTTACAAAAATCCACCGTTTCCAACGTAAGAAACATAAATTTATCAGTTTGAATAGTTCAAAACAGCGTTTTTCTATGTTTTTGCAAGTTTAAAACAGCAATTTTATCGTCATTTCTCATAAATCGCCGTTTCGCACGAAAGAAACATGAATTTGTCAGTTTGAATAGTTCAAAACAGCGTTATTCTATGTTTTTGCAAGTTTAAAACAGCAATTTTATCGTCATTTCTCATAAATCGCCGTTTCACACAAAAGAAACATGAATTTGTCAGTTTGAATAGTTCAAAACAGCGTTTTTCTATGTTTTTGCAAGTTTAAAACAGCAATTTTATCGTCATTTCTCATAAATCGCCGTTTCACACGAAAGAAACATGAATTTGTCAGTTTGAATAGTTCAAAACAGAGTTTTTCTATGTTTTTGCAAGTTTAAAACAGCAATTTTATCGTCATTTCTCATAAATCGCCGTTTCACACGAAAGAAACATGAATTTGTCAGTTTGAATAGGCAAAACAGCGTTTAACCTATGTTTTTGCAAGTTTAAAACAGCAATTTTATCGTCATTTCTCATAAATCGCCGTTTCGCACGAAAGAAACATGAATTTGTCTGTTTGAATAGTTCAAAACAGCGTTTTTCTATGTTTTTGCAAGTTTAAAACAGCAATTTTATCGTCATTTCTCATAAATCGCCGTTTCACACGAAAGAAACATGAATTTGTTCGTTTGAATGGTTCAAACCAGCGTTTTTCTTTGTTTTTGCAAGTTTAAAACAGCAATTTTATCGTCATTTCTCATAAATCGCCGTTTCACACGAAAGAAACATGAATTTGCCAGTTTGAATAGTTCAAAACGGCGTTTTTCTATGTTTTTGCAAGTTTAAAACAGCAATTTTATCGTCATTTCTCATAAATCGCCGTTTCGCACGAAAGAAACATGAATTTGTCTGTTTGAATAGTTCAAAACAGCGTTTTTCTTTGTTTTTGCAAGTTTAAAACAGCAATTTTATCGTCATTTCTCATAAATCGCCGTTTCACACGAAAGAAACATGAATTTGCCAGTTTGAATAGTTCAAAACGGCGTTTTTCTATGTTTTTGCAAGTTTAAAACAGCAATTTATCGTAATTCTCATAAATCGCCGTTTCGCACGGAAGAAACTTGAATTTGTCAGTTTGAATAGTGAAAACAGCGTTTTTCAACGTTTTTGCAAGTTTAAAACAGCAATTTTATCGTGATTTCACTAAAATCCACCGTTTCCAACGTAAGAAACATGAATTATCAGTTTGAATAGTTCAAAACAGCGTTTTCCTATGTTTTTGCAAGTTTAAAACAGCAATTTTATCGTCATTTCTCATAAATCGCCGTTTCGCACGAAAGAAACATGAATTTGTCAGTTTGAATAGTTCAAAACAGCGTTTTTCTATGTTATTGCAAGCTTAAAACAGCAATTTTATCGTCATTTCTCATAAATCGCCGTTTCACACGAAAGAAACATGAATTTGTCCGTTTGAATAGTTCAAACCAGCGTTTTTCTTTGTTTTTGCAAGTTTAAAACAGCAATTTATCGTCATTTCTCATAAATCGCCGTTTCACACGAAAGAAATTGAATTTGCCAGTTTGAATAGTTCAAAACAGCGTTTTTCTATGTTTTTGCAAGTTGAAAACAGCAATTTTATCGTAATTTCTCTTAAATCGCCGTTTTCGCACGGAAGAAACATGAATTTGTCAGTTTTGAATAGTTGAAAACAGCGTTTTTCAACGTTTTTGCAAGTTTAAAACAGCAATTTTATCGTGATTTCACAAAAATCCACCGTTTCCAACGTAAGAAACATGAATTTATCAGTTTGAATAGTTCAAAACAGCGTTATTCTATGTTTTTGCATGTTTAAAACAGCAATTTTATCGTGATTTCACAAAAATCCACCGTTTCGAACGTAAGAAACATAAATTTATCAGTTTGAATAGTTGAAAACAGCGTTTTTCTATGTTTTTGCAAGTTTAAAACAGCAATTTTATCGTCATTTCTCATAAATCGCCGTTTCGCACGAAAGAAACATGAATTTGTCAGCTTGAATAGTTCAAAACAGCGTTTTTCTATGTTTTTGCAAGTTTAAAACAGCAATTTTATCGTCATTTCTCATAAATCGCCGTTTCACAAGAAAGAAACATGAATTTGTCAGTTTCAATAGTTCAAAACAGCGTTTTTCTATGTTTTTGCAAGTTTAAAACAGCAATTTTATCGTCATTTATCATAAATCGCCGTTTCGCACGGAAGAAACATGAATTTGTCAGTTTGAGTAGTTCAAAACAGCGTTTTTCTATGTTTTTGCAAATTTAAAACAGCAATTTTATCGTCATTTCTCATAAATCGCCGTTTCACACGAAAGAAACATGAATTTGTCAGTTTGAATAGTTCAAAACAGCGTTTTTCTATGTTTTTGCAAGTTTAAAACAGAAATTTTATCGTAATTTCTCATAAATCGCCGTTTCGCACGGAAGAAACATAAATTTGTCAGTTTGAATAGTTGAAAACAGCGTTTTCAATGTTTTTGCAAGTTTAAAACAGCAATTTTATCGTGATTTCACAAAAATCCACCGTTTCCAACGTAAGAAACATGAATTTATCAGTTTGAATAGTTCAAAACAGCGTTTTTCTATGTTTTTGCAAGTTTAAAACAGCAATTTTATCGTCATTTCTCATAAATCGCCGTTTCGCACGAAAGAAACATGAATTTGTCAGTTTGAATAGTTCAAAACAGCGTTTTTCTATGTTTTTCCAAGTTTAAAACAGCAATTTTATCGTCATTTCTCATAAATCGCCGTTTCACACGTAAGAATCATGAATTTGTCAGTTTGAATAGTAAAAAACAGCGTTTTTCTATGTTTTTGCAAGTTTAAAACAGCAATTTCATCGAGATTTCACAAAAATCCACCGTTTGGAACGTAAGAAACATGAATTTATCAGTTTGAATAGTTGAAAACAGCGTTTTTTTTATGTTTTTGCAAGTTTAAAACAGCAATTTTATAGTAATTTCTCATAAATCGCCGTTTCGCACGGAAGAAACATGAATTTGTCAGTTTGAGCAGTTCAAAACAGCGTTTTTCTATGTTTTTGCAAGTTTATAACAGCAATTTTATAGTATTTTCTCATAAATCGCCGTTTCGCACGGAAGAAACATGAATTTGTCAGTTTGAGTAGTTCAAAACAGCGTTTTTCTATGTTGTTGCAAGTTTAAAACAGCAATTTTATCGTAATTTCTCATAAATCGCCGTTTCGCATGGAAGAAACATGAATTTGTCAGTTTGAATAGTTGATAACAGCCGGTTTTCCAATGTTTTTGCAAGTTTAAAACAGCAATTTTATCGTGATTTTACAAAAATCCACCGTTTCCAACGTAAGAAACATAAATTTATCAGTTTGAATAGTTCAAAACAGCGTTTTTCTATGTTTTTGCAAGTTTAAAACAGCAATTTTATCGTCATTTCTCATAAATCGCCGTTTCGCACGAAAGAAACATGAATTTGTCAGTTTGAATAGTTCAAAACAGCGTTATTCTATGTTTTTGCAAGTTTTAAAACAGCAATTTTATCGTCATTTCTCATAAATCGCCGTTTCACACAAAGAAACATGAATTTGTCAGTTTGAATAGTTCAAAACAGCGTTTTTTCTATGTTTTTGCAAGTTTAAAACAGCAATTTTATCGTCATTTCTCATAAATCGCCGTTTCACACGAAAGAAACATGAATTTGTCAGTTTGAATAGTTCAAAACAGAGTTTTTCTATGTTTTTGCAAGTTTAAAACAGCAATTTTATCGTCATTTCTCATAAATCGCCGTTTCACACGAAAGAAACATGAATTTGTCAGTTTGAATAGGCAAAACAGCGTTTAACCTATGTTTTTGCAAGTTTAAAACAGCAATTTTATCGTCATTTCTCATAAATCGCCGTTTCGCACGAAAGAAACATGAATTTGTCTGTTTGAATAGTTCAAAACAGCGTTTTTCTATGTTTTTGCAAGTTTAAAACAGCAATTTTATCGTCATTTCTCATAAATCGCCGTTTCACACGAAAGAAACATGAATTTGTTCGTTTGAATGGTTCAAACCAGCGTTTTTCTTTGTTTTTGCAAGTTTAAAACAGCAATTTTATCGTCATTTCTCATAAATCGCCGTTTCACACGAAAGAAACATGAATTTGCCAGTTTGAATAGTTCAAAACGGCGTTTTTCTATGTTTTTGCAAGTTTAAAACAGCAATTTTATCGTAATTTCTCATAAATCGCCGTTTCGCACGGAAGAAACATGAATTTGTCAGTTTGAATAGTTGAAAACAGCGTTTTTCAACGTTTTTGCAAGTTTAAAACAGCAATTTTATCGTGATTTCACTAAAATCCACCGTTTCCAACGTAAGAAACATGAATTTATCAGTTTGAATAGTTCAAAACAGCGTTTTCCTATGTTTTTGCAAGTTTAAAACAGCAATTTTATCGTGATTTCACAAAAATCCACCGTTTCGAACGTAAGAAACATGAATTTATCAGTTTGAATAGTTGAAAACAGCGTTTTTCTATGTTTTTGCAAGTTTAAAACAGCAATTTTATCGTCATTTCTCATAAATCGCCGTTTCACACGAAAGAAACATGAATTTGTCAGTTTGAGTAGTTCAAAACAGCGTTTTTCTATGTTTTTGCAAGTTTAAAACAGCAATTTTATCGTAATTTCTCATAAATCGCCGTTTCACACGAAAGAAACATGAATTTGCCAGTTTAAATAGTTCAAAACAGCGTTTTTCTATGTTTTTGCAAGTTTAAAACAGCAATTTTATCGTAATTTCTCATAAATCGCCGTTTCGCACGGAAAAAACATGAATTTGTCAGTTTGAATAGTTGAAAACAGCGTTTTTCAACGTTTTTGCAAGTTTAAAACAGCAATTTTATCGTGATTTCACAAAAATCCACCGTTTCCAACGTAAGAAACATGAATTTATCAGTTTGAATAGTTCAAAACAGCGTTTTTCTATGTTTTTGCAAGTTTTAAAACAGCAATTTTATCGTGATTTCACAAAAATCCACCGTTTCGAACGTAAGAAACATGAATTTATCAGTTTGAATAGTTGAAAACAGCGTTTTTCTATGTTTTTGCAAGTTTAAAACAGCAATTTTATCGTCATTTCTCATAAATCGCCGTTTCGCACGAAAGAAACATGAATTGTCAGTTTGAATAGTTCAAAACAGCGTTATTCTATGTTTTTGCAAGTTTAAAACAGCAGTTTTATCGTCATTTCTCATAAATCGCCGTTTCACACGAAAGAAACATGAATTTGTCAGTTTGAATAGTTCAAAACAGCGTTTTTCTATGTTTTTGCAAGTTTAAAACAGCAATTTTATCGTCATTTATCATAAATCGCCGTTTTTGCACGAAAGAAACATGAATTTGTCAGTTTGAGTAGTTCAAAACAGCGTTTTTCTATGTTTTTGCAAGTTTAAAACAGCCATTTTATCGTCATTTCTCATAAATCGCCGTTTCACACGAAAGAAACATGAATTTATCAGTTTGAATAGTTGAAAACAGCGTTTTTCTATGTTTTTGCAAGTTTAAAACAGCAATTTTATCGTCATTTCTCATAAATCGCCGTTTCGCACGAAAGAAACATGAATTTGTCAGTTTGAATAGTTCAAAACAGCGTTTTTTCTATGTTATTGCAAGCTTAAAACAGCAATTTTATCGTCATTTCTCATAAATCGCCGTTTCACACGAAAGAAACATGAATTTGTCCGTTTGAATAGTTCAAACCAGCGTTTTTCTTTGTTTTTGCAAGTTTAAAACAGCAATTTTATCGTCATTTCTCATAAATCGCCGTTTCACACGAAAGAAATATGAATTTGCCAGTTTGAATAGTTCAAAACAGCGTTTTTCTATGTTTTTGCAAGTTGAAAACAGCAATTTTATCGTAATTCTCTTAAATCGCCGTTTCGCACGAAGAAATATGAATTTGTCAGTTTGAATAGTTGAAAACAGCGTTTTTCAACGTTTTTGCAAGTTTAAAACAGCAATTTTATCGTGATTTCACAAAAATCCACCGTTTCCAACGTAAGAAACATGAATTTATCAGTTTGAATAGTTCAAAACAGCGTTATTCTATGTTTTTGCAAGTTTTAAAACAGCAATTTTATCGTGATTTCACAAAAATCCACCGTTTCGAACGTAAGAAACATGAATTTATCAGTTTGAATAGTTGAAAACAGCGTTTTTCTATGTTTTTGCAAGTTTAAAACAGCAATTTTATCGTCATTTCTCATAAATCGCCGTTTCGCACGAAAGAAACATGAATTTGTCAGCTTGAATAGTTCAAAACAGCGTTTTTCTATGTTTTTGCAAGTTTAAAACAGCAATTTTATCGTCATTTCTCATAAATCGCCGTTTCACAAGAAAGAAACATGAATTTGTCAGTTTCAATAGTTCAAAACAGCGTTTTTCTATGTTTTTGCAAGTTTAAAACAGCAATTTTATCGTCATTTATCATAAATCGCCGTTTCGCACGGAAGAAACATGAATTTGTCAGTTTGAGTAGTTCAAAACAGCGTTTTTCTATGTTTTTGCAATTTAAAACAGCAATTTTATCGTCATTTCTCATAAATCGCCGTTTCACACGAAAGAAACATGAATTTGTCAGTTTGAATAGTTCAAAACAGCGTTTTTCTATGTTTTTGCAAGTTTTAAAACAGCAATTTTATCGTAATTTCTCATTAATCGCCGTTTCGCACGGAAGAAACATAAATTTGTCAGTTTGAATAGTTGAAAACAGCGTTTTTCAATGTTTTTGCAAGTTTAAAACAGCAATTTTATCGTGATTTCACAAAATCCACCGTTTCAACGTAAGAAACATGAATTTATCAGTTTGAATAGTTCAAAACAGCGTTTTTCTATGTTTTTGCAAGTTTAAAACAGCAATTTTATCGTCATTTCTCATAAATCGCCGTTTCGCACGAAAGAAACATGAATTTGTCAGTTTGAATAGTTCAAAACAGCGTTTTTCTATGTTTTTCCAAGTTTTAAAACAGCAATTTTATCGTCATTTCTCATAAATCGCCGTTTCACACGTAAGAATCATGAATTTGTCAGTTTGAATAGTAAAAAACAGCGTTTTTCTATGTTTTTGCAAGTTTAAAACAGCAATTTTATCGAGATTTCACAAAAATCCACCGTTTGGAACGTAAGAAACATGAATTTATCAGTTTGAATAGTTGAAAACAGCGTTTTTTTTATGTTTTTGCAAGTTTAAAACAGCAATTTTATAGTAATTTCTCATAAATCGCCGTTTCGCACGGAAGAAACATGAATTTGTCAGTTTGAGCAGTTCAAAACAGCGTTTTTCTATGTTTTTGCAAGTTTATAACAGCAATTTTATAGTATTTTCTATAAATCGCCGTTTCGCACGGAAGAAACATGAATTTGTCAGTTTGAGTAGTTCAAAACAGCGTTTTTCTATGTTGTTGCAAGTTTTAAAACAGCAATTTTATCGTGATTTCACAAAAATCCACCGTTTCGAACGTAAGAAACATGAATTTATCAGTTTGAATAGTTGAAAACAGCGTTTTTCTATGTTTTTGCAAGTTTAAAACAGCAATTTTATCGTCATTTCTCATAAATCGCCGTTTCGCACGAAAGAAACATGAATTTGTCAGCTTGAATAGTTCAAAAACAGCGTTTTTCTATGTTTTTGCAAGTTTAAAACAGCAATTTTATCGTCATTTCTCATAAATCGCCGTTTCACAAGAAAGAAACATGAATTTGTCAGTTTCAATAGTTCAAAACAGCGTTTTTTCTATGTTTTTGCAAGTTTAAAACAGCAATTTTATCGTCATTTATCATAAATCGCCGTTTCGCACGGAAGAAACATGAATTTGTCAGTTTGAGTAGTTCAAAACAGCGTTTTTTCTATGTTTTTGCAAATTTAAAACAGCAATTTTATCGTCATTTCTCATAAATCGCCGTTTCACACGAAAGAAACATGAATTTGTCAGTTTGAATAGTTCAAAACAGCGTTTTTCTATGTTTTTGCAAGTTTAAACAGCAATTTTATCGTAATTTCTCATAAATCGCCGTTTCGCACGGAAGAAACATAATTTGTCAGTTTGAATAGTTGAAAACAGCGTTTTTCAATGTTTTTGCAAGTTTAAAACAGCAATTTTATCGTGATTTCACAAAAATCCACCGTTTCCAACGTAAGAAACATGAATTTATCAGTTTGAATAGTTCAAAACAGCGTTTTTCTATGTTTTTGCAAGTTTAAAACAGCAATTTTATCGTCATTTCTCATAAATCGCCGTTTCGCACGAAAGAAACATGAATTTGTCAGTTTGAATAGTTCAAAACAGCGTTTTTCTATGTTTTTCCAGTTTAAAACAGCAATTTTATCGTCATTTCTCATAAATCGCCGTTTCACACGTAAGAATCATGAATTTGTCAGTTTGAATAGTAAAAAACAGCGTTTTTCTATGTTTTTGCAAGTTTAAAACAGCAATTTTATCGAGATTTCACAAAAATCCACCGTTTGGAACGTAAGAAACATGAATTTATCAGTTTGAATAGTTGAAAACAGCGTTTTTTTATGTTTTTGCAAGTTTAAAACAGCAATTTTATAGTAATTTCTCATAAATCGCCGTTTCGCACGGAAGAAACATGAATTTGTCAGTTTGAGCAGTTCAAAACAGCGTTTTTCTATGTTTTTGCAAGTTTATAACAGCAATTTTATAGTATTTTCTCATAAATCGCCGTTTCGCACGGAAGAAACATGAATTTGTCAGTTTGAGTAGTTTCAAAACAGCGTTTTTCTATGTTGTTGCAAGTTTAAAACAGCAATTTTATCGTAATTTCTCATAAATCGCCGTTTCGCATGGAAGAAACATGAATTTGTCAGTTTGAATAGTTGATAACAGCGTTTTCCAAGTTTTTGCAAGTTTAAAACAGCAATTTTATCGTGATTTTACAAAAATCCACCGTTCCAACGTAAGAAACATAAATTTATCAGTTTGAATAGTTCAAAACAGCGTTTTTCTATGTTTTTGCAAGTTTTAAAACAGCAATTTTATCGTCATTTCTCATAAATCGCCGTTTCGCACGAAAGAAACATGAATTTGTCAGTTTGAATAGTTCAAAACAGCGTTATTCTATGTTTTTGCAAGTTTAAAACAGCAATTTTATCGTCATTTCTCATAAATCGCCGTTTCACACGAAAGAAACATGAATTTGTCAGTTTGAATAGTTCAAAACAGCGTTTTTCTATGTTTTTGCAAGTTTAAAACAGCAATTTTATCGTCATTTATCATAAATCGCCGTTTTGCACGAAAGAAACATGAATTTGTCAGTTTGAGTAGTTCAAAACAGCGTTTTTCTATGTTTTTGCAAGTTTAAAACAGCAATTTTAATCGTCATTTCTCATAAATCGCCGTTTCACACGAAAGAAACATGAATTTATCAGTTTGAATAGTTGAAAACAGCGTTTTTCTGTTTTTGCAAGTTTAAAACAGCAATTTTATCGTCATTTCTCATAAATCGACGTTTCGCACGAAAGAAACATGAATTTGTCAGTTTGAATAGTTCAAAACAGCGTTTTTCTATGTTATTGCAAGCTTAAAACAGCAATTTTATCGTCATTTCTCATAAATCGCCGTTTCACACGAAAGAAACATGAATTTGTCCGTTTGAATAGTTCAAACCAGACGTTTTTCTTTGTTTTTGCAAGTTTAAAACAGCAATTTTATCGTCATTCTCATAAATCGCCGTTTCACACGAAAGAAATATGAATTTGCCAGTTTGAATAGTTCAAAACAGCGTTTTTCTATGTTTTTGCAAGTTGAAAACAGCAATTTTATCGTAATTTCTCTTAAATCGCCGTTTCGCACGGAAGAAACATGAATTTGTCAGTTTGAATAGTTGAAAACAGCGTTTTTCAACGTTTTTGCAAGTTTAAAACAGCAATTTTATCGTGATTTCACAAAAATCCACCGTTTCCAACGTAAGAAACATGAATTTATCAGTTTGAATAGTTCAAAACAGCGTTATTCTATGTTTTTGCAAGTTTAAAACAGCAATTTTATCGTGATTTCACAAAAATCCACCGTTTCGAACGTAAGAAACATGAATTTATCAGTTTGAATAGTTGAAAACAGCGTTTTTCTATGTTTTTGCAAGTTTTTAAAACAGCAATTTTATCGTCATTTCTCATAAATCGCCGTTTCGCACGAAAGAAACATGAATTTGTCAGCTTGAATAGTTCAAAACAGCGTTTTTCTATGTTTTTGCAAGTTTAAAACAGCAATTTTATCGTCATTTCTCATAAATCGCCGTTTCACACGAAAGAAACATGAATTTGTCAGTTTCAATAGTTCAAAACAGCGTTTTTCTATGTTTTTGCAAGTTTAAAACAGCAATTTTATCGTCATTTATCATAAATCGCCGTTTCGCACGCAAGAAACATGAATTTGTCAGTTTGAGTAGTTCAAAACAGCGTTTTTCTATATGTTTTTGCAAATTTAAAACAGCAATTTTATCGTCATTTCTCATAAATCGCCGTTTCACACGAAAGAAACATGAGTTTGTCAGTTTGAATAGTTCAAAACAGCGGTTTTCTATGTTTTGCAAGTTTAAACAGCAATTTTATCGTAATTTCTCATAAATCGCCGTTTCGCACGGAAGAACAAAATTTGTCAGTTTGAATAGTTGAAAACAGCGTTTTTTCAATGTTTTTGCAAGTTTAAAACAGCAATTTTATCGTGATTTCACAAAAATCCACCGTTTCCAACGTAAGAAACATGAATTTATCAGTTTGAATAGTTCAAAACAGCGTTTTTCTATGTTTTTGCAAGTTTAAAACAGCAATTTTATCGTCATTTCTCATAAATCGCCGTTTCGCACGAAAGAAACATGAATTAGTCAGTTTGAATAGTTCAAAACAGCGTTTTTCTATGTTTTTGCAAGTTTAAAACAGCAATTTTATCGTCATTTCTCATAAATCGCCGTTTCACACGTAAGAATCATGAATTTGTCAGTTTTGAATAGTAAAAAACAGCGTTTTTCTATGTTTTTGCAAGTTTAAAACAGCAATTTTATCGAGATTTCACAAAAATCCACCGTTTGGAACGTAAGAAACATGAATTTATCAGTTTGAATAGTTGAAAACAGCGTTTTTTTATGTTTTTGCAAGTTTAAAACAGCAATTTTATAGTAATTTCTCATAAATCGCCGTTTCGCACGGAAGAAACATGAATTTGTCAGTTTGAGCAGTTCAAAACAGCGTTTTTCTATGTTTTTGCAAGTTTATAACAGCAATTTTATAGTATTTTCTCATAAATCGCCGTTTCGCACGGAAGAAACATGAATTTGTCAGTTTGAGTAGTTCAAAACAGCGTTTTCTATGTTGTTGCAAGTTTAAAACAGCAATTTTATCGTAATTTCTCATAAATCGCCGTTTCGCATGGAAGAAACATGAATTTGTCACTTTGAATAGTTGATAACAGCGTTTTCCAATGTTTTTGCAAGTTTAAAACAGCAATTTTATCGTGATTTACAAAAATCCACCGTTTCCAACGTAAGAAACATAAATTTATCAGTTTGAATAGTTCAAACAGCGTTTTTCTATGTTTTTGCAAGTTTAAAACAGCAATTTTATCGT
>CAWWDY010001818.1:0-22517 GCA_963942605.1 Poecilus cupreus
GACAGTTTAGATACTTGAAAATAACATTTTGTATGTTTTTGCAAGCTAAAAACAGCTATTTTATCTTGATTTTGCAAACATAAGATATTACACACGACATATACATGAATATGACAGTTTAAATACTTAAAAACGGTATTTTGTTTGCTTTTGCATGCTTAGAACAGCATTTTTAGCTTGCTTTCACCAACATTAGCTATTATACACGACAGAAACATGAATATGACAGTTTAGATACTTGAAAACGGTGTTTTGTATGCTTTTGCATGCTTAAAACAGCATTTTTATCTTGCTTTCAACAACATTAGCTATTATACACGACTGAAACATGAATATGACAGTTTATATACTTGAAAACAGCATTTTGTATGTTTTTGCAAGCTGAAAACAGCTATTTTATCTTGATTTTGCAAATACAAGCCATTACACACGACATATACATGAATATGACATTTTAAATACTTTAAAACGGTGTTTTGTATGCTTTTGCATGCTTAACACAGCATTTTTATCTTGCTTTCACCAACATTAGCCATTACACGCGACATATACATGAATATGACAATTTAAATACTTGAAAACAGCATTTTGTATGTTTTTGCAAGCTGAAAAGAGCTATTTTATATTGATTTTACAAACATAAGCCATTACACACGACATATACATTAATATGACAGTTTAAATACTTGAAAACCGTGTTATGTATGCTTTTGCATGTTTAGAACAGCATTTTTATCTTGCTTTCACCAACATTAGCTATTATACACGACAGAAACTTGAATATGACAGTTTAAATACTTGAAAACAGCATTTTGTATGTTTTTGCAAGCTGAAAACAGCTATTTTATCCTGATTTTGCAAACATAAGCCATTACACACGACATATACATGAATATGACATTTTAAATACTTGAAAACGGTGTTTTGTATGCTTCTGCATGCTTAGCACAGCATTTTTATCTTGCTTTCACCAACATTAGCTATTATACACGGCAGAAACATGAATATGACAGTTTAAATACTTGAAAACGGTGTTTTGTATGCTTTTGCATGCTTAAAACAGCATTTTTATCTTGCTCTCACCAACATTAGCCATTACACACGACATATACATGAATATGACAATTTAAATACTTGAAAACAGCATTTTATATGTTTTTGCTTGCTGAAAACAGCTATTTTATCTTGATTTTGCAAACATAAGCCATTACACACGACATATACTTGAATATGACAGTTTAAATACTTGAAAACGGTATTTTGTTTGCTTTTGCATGCTTAAAACAGCATTTTTATCTTACTTTCAACAACATTAGCTATTATACACGACAGAAACTTGAATATGACAGTTTAAATACTTGAAAACAGCATTTTGTATGTTTTTGCATGCTGATAACAGCTATTTTATCTTGATTTTGCAAACATAAGCCATTACACACGACATATACATGAATATGACAGTTTAAGTACTTGAAAACGGTGTTTTGTTTGCTTTTGCATGCTTAAAACAGCATTTTTTGCTTGCTTTCACCAACATTATATATTATACACGACAGAAACATGAATATGACAAATTAAATACTTGAAAACAGCATTTTGTATGTTTTTGCAAGCTGAAAACAGCTATTTTATCTTGATTTTGCAAACATAAGCCATTACACACGACATTTACATGAATATGACATTTTAAATACTTTAAAACGGTGTTTTGTATGCTTTTGCATGCTTAACACAGCATTTTTATCTTGCTTTCACCAACATTAGCCATTACACGCGACATATACATGAATATGACAATTTAAATACTTGAAAACAGCATTTTGTTGGTTTTTGCAAGCTGAAAAGAGCTATTTTATATTGATTTTACAAACATAAGCCATTACACACGACATATACATTAATATGACAGTTTAAATACTTGAAAACCGTGTTATGTATGCTTTTGCATGTTTAGAACAGCATTTTTATCTTGCTTTCACCAACATTAGCTATTATACACGACAGAAACTTGAATATGACAGTTTAAATACTTGAAAACAGCATTTTGTATGTTTTTGCAAGCTGAAAACAGCTATTTTATCCTGATTTTGCAAACATAAGCCATTAAACACGACATATACATGAATATGACATTTTAAATACTTTAAAACGGTGTTTTGTATGCTTTTGCATGCTTAACACAGCATTTTTATCTTGCTTTCACCAACATTAGCTAGTATACACGGAAGAAACATGAATATGACAGTTTAAATACTTGAAAACGGTGTTTTGTATGCTTTTGCATGCTTAAAACAGCATTTTTATCTTGCTTTCACCAACATTAGCCATTACACACGACATATACAGGAATATGACAATTTATGTACTTGAAAACAGCATTTTGTATGTTTTTGCAAGCTGAAAACAGCTATTTTATTTTGGTTTTACAAACATAAGCCATTACACACGACATATACATAAATGTGACAGTTTAAATACTTGAAAACGGTTTTTAGTATGCTTTTGCATGCTTAAAAGAGCATTTTTATCTTGCTTTCACCAACATTAGCTATTATACACGACAGAAACATGAATATGACAGTTTAATTACTTGAAAACAGCATTTTGTATGTTTTTGCAAGTTGAAAACAGCTATTTTATCTTGATTTTGCAAACATAAGCCATTACACACGACATATACATGAATATGACGGTTTAAATTCTTGAAAACGGTGTTTTGTATGCTTTTGCATGCTTAAAACAGAATTTTTATGTTGCTTTCACCAACATTAGCTATTAAACACGACAGAAACATTAATTTGACACTTTAAATACTTGAAAACGGTGTTTTGTATGCTTCTGCATGCTTAAAACAACATTTTTATCTTGCTTTCACCAACATTAGCCATTACACACGACATATACATGAATATGACAATTTAAATACTTATGGGGTAAATAGCTCCGTGGTAACGTGTCGGACTGTGGATCGTGAGATCCTCAGTTCGAATCCCACTGCCGACAGTTACAAATTTAAATATACCCCTGTGGTTCCCCCTCCACTAACAACTTTGGGGGCTATGACTTGACTGCTGGTAACCGCATTTCATACGCTAAAATATATCACCTACCGAGATCTGCGCAAGCAGAGTGCCACACCCTTAATGGGTAAAAGGCGTGATGATATATTTATTTTTATTTATTTTATATAAATACTTGAAAACTGCATTTTTTATGTTTTTGCATGCTGAAAACAGCTATTTTATCTTGATTTTGCAAACATAAGCCATTACACACGACATATACATGAATATGACAGTTTAAATACTTGAAAACGGTGTTTTGTTTGCTTTTGCATGCTTAAAACAGCATTTTTATCTTGCTTTCAACAACATTAGCTATTATACACGACAGAAACATGAATATGACAGTTTAAATACTTGAAAACAGCATTTTGTATGTTTTTGCATGCTGATAACAGCTATTTTATCTTGATTATGCAAACATAAGCCATTACACACGACATATACATGAATATGACAGTTTAAATACTTGAAAACGGTGTTCTGTATTCTTTTGCATGCTTAATACAGCATTTTTATCTTGCTTTCACCAACATTAGCTATTATACACGACAGAAACATGAATATGACAGTATATATACTTGAAAACAGCATTTTATATGTTTTTGCAAGCTGAAAACAGCTATTTTATCTTGATTTTGCAAACATAAGCCATTATACACGACATATACATGAATATGACAGTTTAAAAACTTGAAACGGTGTTTTGTATGCTTTTGCATGCTTAAAACAGCATTTTTGTTTTACTTTAACCAACATTAGCTATTATACACGACAGAAACATGAATATGACAGTTTAAATACTTGAAAACTTTGTTTTGTATGCTTTTGCATGCTTTAAACAGCATTTTTATCTTGATTTCACCAACATTAGCTATTATACACGACAAAAACATGAATATGACAGTTTAAATACTTGAAAACGTTGTTTTGTATACTTTTGCATGCTTAAAACAGCATTTTTATCTTGCTTTCACCAACATTGGCTATTATACATGACAGAATCATGAATATGACAGTTTAAATACTTGAAAACAGCATTTTGTATGTTTTTGCAAGCTGAAAACAGCTATTTTATCTTGATTTTGCAAACATAAGCCATTACACACGACATATATATGAATATGACAGTTTAAATACTTGAAAACGGTGTTTTGTATGCTTTTGCATGCTTAAAACTGCATTTTTATATTGCTTTCACCAACATTAGCTATTATACACGACAGAAACATGAATATGGCAGTTTAAATACTGGAAAACAGCATTTTGTATGTTTTTGCAAGCTGAAAACAACTATTTTATCTTGATTTTGCAAACATAAGCCATTACACACGACATATACATGAATATGACAGTTTAAATACGTAAAAACGGTGTTTTGTATGCTTTTACATGTTTAAAACAGCATTTTTATCTTGCATTCACCAACATTAGCTATTATACACGACAGAAACATGAATATGACAGTTTAGATACTTGAAAATAGCATTTTGTATGTTTTTGCAAGCTGAAAACAGCTCTTTTATCTTGATTTTGCAAACATAAGCCATTACACACGACATATACATGAATATGACAGTTTAAATACTTAAAAACGGTATTTTGTTTGCTTTTGCATGCTTAGAACAGCATTTTTAGCTTGCTTTCACCAACATAAGCTATTATACACGACAGAAACATGAATATGACAGTTTAGATACTTGAAAATAGCATTTTGTATGTTTTTGCAAGCTGAAAACAGCTATTTTATCTTGATTTTGCAAACATAAGCCATTACACACGACATATACATGAATATGACAGTTTAAATACTTAAAAACGGTATTTTGTTTGCTTTTGCATGCTTAGAACAACATTTTTAGCTTGCTTTCACAAACATTAGCTATTATACACGACAGAAACATGAATATGACAGTTTAAATACTTGAAAACGGTGTTTTGTATGCTTTTGCATGCTTAAAACAGCATTTTTATATTGCTTTCACCAACATTAGCTATTATACACGACAGAAACATGAATATGACAGTTTAAATACTTGAAAACGGTGTTTTGTATGCTTTTGCATGCTTAAAACAGCATTTTTATCTTGCTTTCGCCAACATAAGCCATTACACACGACATATACATGAATATGACAATTTAAATACTTGAAAACAGCATTTTGTATGTTTTTGCAAGCTGAAAACAGCTATTTTATCTTGCTTTCACCAACATTAGCTATTATACATGACAGAAACTTGAATATGACAGTTTAAATACTTGAAAACAGCATTTTGTATGTTTTTGCAAGCTGAAAACAGCTATTTTATCCTGATTTTGCAAACATAAGCCATTACACACGACATATACATAAATATGACATTTTAAATACTTGAAAACGGTGTTTTGTATGCTTTTGCATGCTTAACACAGCATTTTTATCTTGCTTTCACCAACATTAGCTATTATACACGGCAGAAACATGAATATGACAGTTTAAATACTTGAAAACGGTGTTTTGTATGCTTTTGCCTACTTAAAACAGCATTTTTATCTTGCTTTCACCAACATTAGCCATTACACGCGACATATACATGAATATGACAATTTAAATACTTGAAAACAGCATTTTGTATGTTTTTGCAAGCTGAAAACAGCTATTTTATATTGATTTTACAAACATAAGCAATTACACACGACATATACATTAATATGACAGTTTAAATACTTGAAAACCGTGTTATGTATGCTTTTGCATGCTTAGAACAGCATTTTTATCTTGCTTTCACCAACATTAGCTATTATACACGACAGAAACTTGAATATGACAGTTTAAATACTTGAAAACAGCATTTTGTATGTTTTTGCAAGCTGAAAACAGCTATTTTATCCTGATTTTGCAAACATAAGCCATTACACACGACATATACATGAATATGACATTTTAAATACTTTAAAACGGTGTTTTGTATACTTTTGCATGCTTAACACAGCATTTTTATCTTGCTTTCACCAACATTAGCTAGTATACACGGCAGAAACATGAATATGACAGTTTAAATACTTGAAAACGGTGTTTTGTATGCTTTTGCATGCTTAAAACAGCATTTTTATCTTGCTTTCACCAACATTAGCCATTACACACGACATATACAGGAATATGACAATTTATGTACTTGAAAACAGCATTTTGTATGTTTTTGCAAGCTGAAAACAGCTATTTTATTTTGGTTTTGCAAACATAAGCCATTACACACGACATATACATAAATGTGACAGTTTAAATACTTGAAAACGGTTTTTTGTATGCTTTTGCATGCTTAAAAGAGCATTTTTATCTTGCTTTCACAAACATTAGCTATTATACACGACAGAAACATGAATATGACAGTTTAAATACTTGAAAACAGCATTTTGTATGTTTTTGCATGCTGATAACAGCTATTTTATCTTGATTTTGCAAACATAAGCCATTACACACGACATATACATGAATATGACAGTTTAAATACTTGAAAACGGTGTTTTGTTTGCTTTTGCATGCTTAAAACAGCATTTTTTGCTTGCTTTCACCAACATTAGATATTATACACGACAGAAACATGAATATGACAAATTAAATACTTGAAAACAGCATTTTGTATGTTTTTGCAAGCTGAAAACAGCTATTTTATCTTGATTTTGCAAACATAAGCCATTACACACGACATATATATGAATATGACAGTTTAAATACTTGAAAACGGTGTTTTGTATGCTTTTGCATGCTTAAAACTGCATTTTTATATTGCTTTCACCAACATTAGCTATTATACACGACAGAAACATGAATATGGCAGTTTAAATACTGGAAAACAGCATTTTGTATGTTTTTGCAAGCTGAAAACAACTATTTTATCTTGATTTTGCAAACATAAGCCATTACACACGACATATACATGAATATGACAGTTTAAATACGTAAAAACGGTGTTTTGTATGCTTTTGCATGTTTAAAACAGCATTTTTATCTTGCATTCACCAACATTAGCTATTACACACGACAGAAACATGAATATGACAGTTTAGATACTTGAAAATAGCATTTTGTATGTTTTTGCAAGCTGAAAACAACTATTTTATCTTGATTTTGCAAACATAAGATATTACACACGACATATACATGAATATGACAGTTTAAATACTTAAAAACGGTATTTTGTTTGCTTTTGCATGCTTAGAACAGCATTTTTAGCTTGCTTTCACCAACATTAGCTATTATACACGACAGAAACATGAATATGACAGTTTAGATACTTGAAAATAGCATTTTGTATGTTTTTGCAAGCTGAAAACAGCTATTTTATCTTGATTTTGCAAACATAAGCCATTACACACGACATATACATGAATATGACAGTTTAAATACTTGAGAACGGTGTTTTGTATGCTTTTGCATGCTTAAAACAGCATTTTTATCTTGCTTTCTCCAACATTAGCTATTATACACGACAGAAACATGAATATGACAGTTTAAATACTTGAAAACGGTGTTTTGTATGCTTTTGCATGCTTAAAACAGCATTTTTATCTTGCTTTCACCAACATTAGCCATTACACACGACATATACATGAATATGACAATTTAAATACTTGAAAACAGCATTTTGTATGTTTCTGCAAGCTGAAAACAGCCATTTTATCTTGATTTTGCAAACATAAGTTATTACACACGACATATACATGAATATGACAGTTTAAATACTTGAAAACGGTGTTTTGTATGCTTTTGCATGTTTAGAACAGCATTTTTATCTTTCTTTCACCAACATTAGCTATTATACACGACAGAAACTTGAATATGACAGTTTAAATACTTGAAAACAGCATTTTGTGTGTTTTTGCAAGCTGAAAACAGCTATTTTATCCTGATTTTGCAAACATAAGCCATTACACACGACATATACATGAATATGACATTTTAAATACTTGAAAACGGTGTTTTGTATGCTTCTGCATGCTTAGCACAGCATTTTTATCTTGCTTTCACCAACATTAGCTATTATACACGGCAGAAACATGAATATGACAGTTTAAATACTTGAAAACGGTGTTTTGTATGCTTTTGCATGCTTAAAACAGCATTTTTATCTTGCTTTCACCAACATTAGCCATTACACACGACATATACATGAATATGACAATTTAAATACTTGAAAACAGCATTTTATATGTTTTTGCATGCTGAAAACAGCTATTTTATCTTGATTTTGCAAACATAAGCCATTACACACGACATATACTTGAATATGACAGTTTAAATACTTGAAAACGGTATTTTGTTTGCTTTTGCATGCTTAAAACAGCATTTTTATCTTACTTTCAACAACATTAGCTATTATACACGACAGAAACATGAATATGACAGTTTAAATACTTGAAAACAGCATTTTGTATGTTTTTGCATGCTGATAACAGCTATTTTATCTTGATTTTGCAAACATAAGCCATTACACACGACATATACATGAATATGACAGTTTAAGTACTTGAAAACGGTGTTTTGTTTGCTTTTGCATGCTTAAAACAGCATTTTTTGCTTGCTTTCACCAACATTATATATTATACACGACAGAAACATGAATATGACAAATTAAATACTTGAAAACAGCATTTTGTATGTTTTTGCAAGCTGAAAACAGCTATTTTATCTTGATTTTGCAAACATAAGCCATTACACACGACATTTACATGAATATGACATTTTAAATACTTTAAAACGGTGTTTTGTATGCTTTTGCATGCTTAACACAGCATTTTTATCTTGCTTTCACCAACATTAGCCATTACACGCGACATATACATGAATATGACAATTTAAATACTTGAAAACAGCATTTTGTTGGTTTTTGCAAGCTGAAAAGAGCTATTTTATATTGATTTTACAAACATAAGCCATTACACACGACATATACATTAATATGACAGTTTAAATACTTGAAAACCGTGTTATGTATGCTTTTGCATGTTTAGAACAGCATTTTTATCTTGCTTTCACCAACATTAGCTATTATACACGACAGAAACTTGAATATGACAGTTTAAATACTTGAAAACAGCATTTTGTATGTTTTTGCAAGCTGAAAACAGCTATTTTATCCTGATTTTGCAAACATAAGCCATTACACACGACATATACATGAATATGACATTTTAAATACTTTAAAACGGTGTTTTGTATGCTTTTGCATGCTTAACACAGCATTTTTATCTTGCTTTCACCAACATTAGCTAGTATACACGGAAGAAACATGAATATGACAGTTTAAATACTTGAAAACGGTGTTTTGTATGCTTTTGCATGCTTAAAACAGCATTTTTATCTTGCTTTCACCAACATTAGCCATTACACACGACATATACAGGAATATGACAATTTATGTACTTGAAAACAGCATTTTGTATGTTTTTGCAAGCTGAAAACAGCTACTTTATTTTGGTTTTGCAAACATAAGCCATTACACACGACATATACATAAATGTGACAGTTTAAATACTTGAAAACGGTTTTTAGTATGCTTTTGCATGCTTAAAAGAGCATTTTTATCTTGCTTTCACCAACATTAGCTATTATACACGACAGAAACATGAATATGACAGTTTAATTACTTGAAAACAGCATTTTGTATGTTTTTGCAAGTTGAAAACAGCTATTTTATCTTGATTTTGCAAACATAAGCCATTACACACGACATATACATGAATATGACGGTTTAAATTCTTGAAAACGGTGTTTTGTATGCTTTTGCATGCTTAAAACAGAATTTTTATGTTGCTTTCACCAACATTAGCTATTAAACACGACAGAAACATTAATTTGACACTTTAAATACTTGAAAACGGTGTTTTGTATGCTTCTGCATGCTTAAAACAGCATTTTTATCTTGCTTTCACCAACATTAGCCATTACACACGACATATACATGAATATGACAATTTAAATACTTATGGGGTAAATAGCTCCGTGGTAACGTGTCGGACTGTGGATCGTGAGATCCTCAGTTCGAATCCCACTGCCGACAGTTACAAATTTAAATATACCCCTGTGGTTCCCCCTCCACTAACAACTTTGGGGGCTATGACTTGACTGCTGGTAACCGCATTTCATACGCTAAAATATATCACCTACCGAGATCTGCGCAAGCAGAGTGCCACACCCTTAATGGGTAAAAGGCGTGATGATATATTTATTTTTATTTATTTTATATAAATACTTGAAAACTGCATTTTTTATGTTTTTGCATGCTGAAAACAGCTATTTTATCTTGATTTTGCAAACATAAGACATTACACACGACATATACATGAATATGACAGTTTAAATACTTGAAAACGGTGTTTTGTTTGCTTTTGCATGCTTAAAACAGCATTTTTATCTTGCTTTCAACAACATTAGCTATTATACACGACAGAAACATGAATATGACAGTTTAAATACTTGAAAACAGCATTTTGTATGTTTTTGCATGCTGATAACAGCTATTTTATCTTGATTATGCAAACATAAGCCATTACACACGACATATACATGAATATGACAGTTTAAATACTTGAAAACGGTGTTCTGTATTCTTTTGCATGCTTAATACAGCATTTTTATCTTGCTTTCACCAACATTAGCTATTATACACGACAGAAACATGAATATGACAGTATATATACTTGAAAACAGCATTTTATATGTTTTTGCAAGCTGAAAACAGCTATTTTATCTTGATTTTGCAAACATAAGCCATTATACACGACATATACATGAATATGACAGTTTAAAAACTTGAAACGGTGTTTTGTATGCTTTTGCATGCTTAAAACAGCATTTTTGTTTTACTTTAACCAACATTAGCTATTATACACGACAGAAACATGAATATGACAGTTTAAATACTTGAAAACTTTGTTTTGTATGCTTTTGCATGCTTAAAACAGCATTTTTATCTTGATTTCACCAACATTAGCTATTATACACGACAAAAACATGAATATGACAGTTTAAATACTTGAAAACGGTGTTTTGTATGCTTTTGCATGCTTAAAACAGCATTTTTATCTTGCTTTCACCAACATTGGCTATTATACATGACAGAATCATGAATATGACAGTTTAAATACTTGAAAACAGCATTTTGTATGTTTTTGCAAGCTGAAAACAGCTATTTTATCTTGATTTTGCAAACATAAGCCATTACACACGACATATATATGAATATGACAGTTTAAATACTTGAAAACGGTGTTTTGTATGCTTTTGCATGCTTAAAACTGCATTTTTATATTACTTTCACCAACATTAGCTATTATACACGACAGAAACATGAATATGGCAGTTTAAATACTGGAAAACAGCATTTTGTATGTTTTTGCAAGCTGAAAACAACTATTTTGTCTTGATTTTGCAAACATAAGCCATTACACACGACATATACATGAATATGACAGTTTAAATACGTAAAAACGGTGTTTTGTATGCTTTTACATGTTTAAAACAGCATTTTTATCTTGCATTCACCAACATTAGCTATTATACACGACAGAAACATGAATATGACAGTTTAGATACTTGAAAATAGCATTTTGTATGTTTTTGCAAGCTGAAAACAGATCTTTTATCTTGATTTTGCAAACATAAGCCATTACACACGACATATACATGAATATGACAGTTTAAATACTTAAAAACGGTATTTTGTTTGCTTTTGCATGCTTAGAACAGCATTTTTAGCTTGTTTTCACCAACATAAGCTATTATACACGACAGAAACATGAATATGACAGTTTAGATACTTGAAAATAGCATTTTGTATGTTTTTGCAAGCTGAAAACAGCTATTTTATCTTGATTTTGCAAACATAAGCCATTACACACGACATATACATGAATATGACAGTTTAAATACTTAAAAACGGTATTTTGTTTGCTTTTGCATGCTTAGAACAACATTTTTAGCTTGCTTTCACAAACATTAGCTATTATACACGACAGAAACATGAATATGACAGTTTAAATACTTGAAAACGGTGTTTTGTATGCTTTTGCATGCTTAAAACAGCATTTTTATATTGCTTTCACCAACATTAGCTATTATACACGACAGAAACATGAATATGACAGTTTAAATACTTGAAAACGGTGTTTTGTATGCTTTTGCATGCTTAAAACAGCATTTTTATCTTGCTTTCACCAACATAAGCCATTACACACGACATATACATGAATATGACAATTTAAATACTTGAAAACAGCATTTTGTATGTTTTTGCAAGCTGAAAACAGCAATTTTATCTTGATTTTGCAAACATAAGCCATTACACACGACATATACATTAATATGACAGTTTAAATACTTGAAAACGGTGGTTTGTATGCTTTTGCATGCTTAAAACAGCATTTTTATCTTGCTTTCACCAACATTAGCTATTATACACGACAGAAACTTGAATATGACAGTTTAAATACTTGAAAACAGCATTTTGTATGTTTTTGCAAGCTGAAAACAGCTATTTTATCCTGATTTTGCAAACATAAGCCATTACACACGACATATACATGAATATGACATTTTAAATACTTGAAAACGGTGTTTTGTATGCTTTTGCATACTTAAAACAGCATTTTTATCTTGCTTTCACCAACATTAGCCATTACACGCGACATATACATGAATATGACAATTTAAATACTTGAAAACAGCATTTTGTATGTTTTTGCAAGCTGAAAACAGGTATTTTATATTGATTTTACAAACATAAGCCATTACACACGACATATACATTAATATGACAGTTTAAATACTTGAAAACCGTGTTATGTATGCTTTTGCATGCTTAGAACAGCATTTTTATCTTGCTTTCACCAACATTAGCTATTATACACGACAGAAACATGAATATGACAGTTTAAATACTTGAAAACTTTGTTTTGTATGCTTTTGCATGATTAAAACAGCATTTTTATCTTGATTTCACCAACATTAGCTATTATACACGACAAAAACATGAATATGAAAGTTTAAATACTTGAAAACGGTGTTTTGTATGCTTTTGCATGCTTAAAACAGCATTTTTATCTTGCTTTCACCAACATTGGCTATTATACATGACAGAATCATGAATATGACAGTTTAAATACTTGAAAACAGCATTTTGTATGTTTTTGCAAGCTGAAAACAGCTATTTTATCTTGATTTTGCAAACATAAGCCATTACACACGACATATATATGAATATGACAGTTTAAATACTTGAAAACGGTGTTTTGTATGCTTTTGCATGCTTAAAACAGAATTTTTATTTTGCTTTCACCAACATTAGCTATTATACACGACAGAAACATGAATATGATAGTTTAAATATTTGAAAACAGCATTTTGTATGTTTTTGCAAGCTGAAAACAGCTATTTTATCTTGATTTTGCAAACATTAGCCATTACACACGACATATACATGAATATGACAGTTTAAATACTTGAAAACGGTGTTTTGTATGCTTTTGCATGCTTAAAACAGCATTTTTATCTTGCTTTTACCAACATTAGCTATTATACACGACAGAAACTTAAATATGACAGTTTAAATACTTGAAAACAGCATTTTGTATGTTTTTGCAAGCTGTAAACAGCTATTTTATTTGATTTTGCAAACATTAGCCATTACACACGACATATACATAAATATGACAGTTTAAATACTTGAAAACGGTGTTTTGTATGCTTTTGCATGCTTAAAACAGCATTTTTATCTTGCTTTCACCAACATTAGCTATTATACACGACAGAAACATGGATATGACAGTTTAAATACTTGAAAATGGTGTTTTCTATGCTTTTGCATGCTTAAAACAGCTATTTTATCTTGATTTTGCAAACATAAGCCATTACACTTGATATATACAAGAATATGACAGTTTAAATACTTGAAAACGGTGTTTTGTATGCTTTTGCATGCTAAAAACAGCATTTTTATCTTGCTTTCACCAACATTAGCTATTATACACGACAGAAACATGAATATGACAATTTAAATACTTGAAAACAGCATTTTGTATGTTTTTGCAAGCTGAAAACAGCTATATTATCTAGATTTTGCAAACATAAGCCATTACACACGACATATACATGAATATGACAGTTTAAATACTTGAAAACGGTGTTTTGTATGCTTTTGCATGCTTAAAACAGCATTTTTATGTTGCTTTCGCCAACATTAGCTATTATACACGACAGAAACATGAATATGACACTTTAAATACTTGAAAACAGTGTTTTGTATGCTTTTGCATGCTTAAACCAGCATTTTTATCTTGCTTCCACCAACATTAGCTATAATACACGACAGAAACATGAATATGACACTTTAAATACTTGAAAACAGCATTTTGTATGTTTTTGCAAGCTGAAAACAGCTATTTTATCTTGATTTTGCAAACATAAGCCATTACACACGACATATACATGAATATGACAGTTTACATACTTGAAAACGGTGTTTTGTATGCTTTTTCATGCTTAAAACAGCATTTTTATATTGCTTTCGCCAACATTAGCTATTATACACGACAGAAACATGAATATGACAGTTTAAATACTTGAAAACGGTGTTTTGTATGCTTTTGCATGCTTAAACCAGCATTTTTATCTTGCTTCCACCAACATTAGCTATAATAATACACGACAGAAACATGAATATGACAGTTTAAATACTTGAAAACAGCATTTTGTATGTTTATGCAAGCTGAAAACAGCTATTTTATCTTGATTTTTCAAACATAAGCCATTACACACGACATATACATGAATATGACAGTTTAAATACTTAAAAACGGTGTTTTGTATGCTTTTGCATGCTTAATACAGCATTTTTATATTGCTTTCACCAACATTAGCTATTATACACGACAGAAACATGAATATGACAGTTTAAATACTTGAAAACGGTGTTTTGTATGCTTTTGCATGCTTAAAACAGCATTTTTATATTGCTTTTACCAACATTAGCTATAATACACTACAGAAACATGAATATGACAGTTTAAATACTTGAAAACAACATTTTGTATGTTTTTGCTAGCTGAAAACAGCTATTTTATCTTGATTTTGCAAACATAAGCCATTACACACGACATATACATAGATATGACAGTTTAAATACTTGAAAACGGTGTTTTGTATGCTTTTGCATGCTTAAAACAGCATTTTTATCTTGCTTTCACCAACATTAGCTATTATACACGACAGAAACATGAATATGATCGTTTAAATATTTGAAACAGCATTTTGTATGTTTTTGCATGCTGAAAACAGCTATTTTATCTTGATTTTGCAAACATAAGCCAATATACACGACATATACATGAATATGACAGTATACATACTTGAAAACGGTGTTTTGTATGCTTTTGCATGCTTAAAACAGCATTTTTATCTTGCTTTCACAACATTAGCTATTATACACGACAGAAACATGAATAAGACAATTTATATACTTGAAAACAGCATTTTTTATGTTTTTGCAAGATGAAAACAGCTATGTTATCTAGATTTTGTAAACATAAGCCATTACACATGACATATACATGGCTTATGACAGTTTAAATACTTGAAAACGGTGCTTTGTATGCTTTTGCATGCTTAAAACAGCATTTTTATATTGCTTTTACCAACATTAGCTATAATACACTACAGAAACATGAATATGACAGTTTAAATACTTGAAAACAACATTTTGTATGTTTTTGCTAGCTAAAACAGCTATTTTATCTTGATTTTGCAAACATAAGCCATTACACACGACATATACATGGCTATGACAGTTTAAATACTTGAAAACGGTGCTTTGTATGCTTTTGCATGCTTAAAACAGCATTTTTATCTTGCTTTCACCAACATTAGCTATTATACACGACAGAAACATGAATATGATAGTTTAAATATTTGAAAACAGCATTTTGTATGTTTTTGCAAGCTGAAAACAGCTATTTTATCTTGATTTTGCAAACATTAGCCATTACACACGACATATACATGAATATGACAGTTTAAATACTTGAAAACTGTGTTTTGTATGCTTTTGCATGCTTAAAACAGCATTTTTATCTTGCTTTTACCCACATTAGCTATTATACACGACAGAAACATGAATATGACAGTTTAAATACTTGAAAATGTGTTTTCTATGCTTTTGCATGCTTAAAAACAGCTATTTTATCTTGATTTTGCAAACATAAGCCATTACACACGATATATACAAGAATATGACAGTTTAAATACTTGAAAACGGTGTTTTGTATGCTTTTGCATGCTTAAAACAGCATTTTTATCTTGCTTTCACCAACATTAGCTATTATACACGACAGAAACATGGATATGACAGTTTAAATACTTGAAAATGGTGTTTTCTATGCTTTTGCATGCTTAAAACAGCTATTTTATCTTGATTTTGCAAACATAAGCCATTACACACGATATATACAAGAATATGACAGTTTAAATACTTGAAAACGGTGTTTTGTATGCTTTTGCATGCCTAAAACAGCATTTTTATTTTGCTTTTACCAACATTAGCTATTATACACGACAGAAACATGAATATGACAGTTTAAATACTTGAAAACAGCATTTTGTATGTTTTTGCAAGCTGTAAACAGCTAATTTATTTGATTTTGCAAACATAAGCCATTACACACGACATATACATAAATATGACAGTTTAAATACTTGAAAACGGTGTTTTGTATGCTTTTGCATGCTTAAAACAGCATTTTTATCTTGCTTTCACCAACATTAGCTATTATACATGACAGAAACATGGATATGACTGTTTAAATACTTTAAAATGGTGTTTTCTATGCTTTTGCATGCTTAAAACAGCTATTTTATCTTGATTTTTCAAACATTAGCCATTACACACGACATATACATGAATATGACAGTTTAAATACTTGAAAACGTTGTTTTGTATGCTTTTGCATGCTTAAAACAGCATTTTTATCTTGCTTTTACCAACATTAGCTATTATACACGACAGAAACATGAATATGACAGTTTAAATACTTGAAAACAGCATTTTGTATGTTTTTGCAAGCTGTAAACAGCTATTTTATTTGATTTTGCAAACATAAGCCATTACACACGACATATACATAAATATGACAGTTTAAATACTTGAAAACGGTGTTTTGTATGCTTTTGCATGCTTGAAACAGCATTTTTATCTTGCTTTCACCAACATTATCTATTATACACGACAGAAACATGGATATGACAGTTTAAATACTTGAAAATGGTGTTTTATATGCTTTTGCATGCTTAAAACAGCTGTTTTATCTTGATTTTTCAAACATTAGCCATTACACACGACATATACATGAATATGACAGTTTAAATACTTGAAAACGTTGTTTTGTATGCTTTTGCATGCTTAAAACAGCATTTTTATCTTGCTTTTACCAACGTTAGCTATTATACACGACAGAAACATGAATATGACAATTTAAATACTTGAAAACAGCATTTTGTATGTTTTTGCAAGCTGAAAACAGCTATATTATCTAGATTTTGCAAACATAAGCCATTACACACGACAGAAACATGAATATGACAGTTTAAATACTTGAAAACGGTGTTTTGTATGCTTTTGCATGCTTACAACAGCATTTTTATCTTGCTTTCACCAACATTAGCTATTATACACAACAGAAACATGAATATGACAGTTCAAATACTTGAAAACAACATTTTGTATGTTTTTGCAAGCTGAAAACAGCTATTTTATTTTAATTTTGCAAACATAAACCATTACACACGACATATACATGAATATGAATTAAAACAGCATTTTTATCTTGCTTTCACCAACATTAGCTATTATACACGACAGAAACATGAATATGACAGTTTAAATACTTGAAAACAGCATTTTCTATGTTTTTGCAAGCTGAAAACAGCTATTTTATTTTGATTTTGCAAACATAAGCCATTACACACGTCATATACATGAATATGACAGTTTAAATACTTGAAAACGGTGTTTTGTATGCTTTTGCATGCTAAAAACAGCATTTTTATCTTGCTTTCACCAACATTAGCTATTATACACGACAGAAACATGAATATGACAATTTAAATACTTGAAAACAGCATTTTGTATGTTTTTGCAAGCTGAAAACAGCTATATTATCTAGATTTTGCAAACATAAGCCATTACACACGACATATACATGAATATGACAGTTTAAATACTTGAAAACGGTGTTTTGTATGCTTTTGCATGCTTAAAACAGCATTTTTATGTTGCTTTCGCCAACATTAGCTATTATACACGACAGAAACATGAATATGACACTTTAAATACTTGAAAACAGTGTTTTGTATGCTTTTGCATGCTTAAACCAGCATTTTTATCTTGCTTCCACCAACATTAGCTATAATACACGACAGAAACATAAATATGACACTTTAAATACTTGAAAACAGCATTTTGTATGTTTTTGCAAGCTGAAAACAACTATTTTATCTTGATTTTGCAAACATAAGCCATTACACACGACATATACATGAATATGACAGTTTACATACTTGAAAACGGTGTTTTGTATGCTTTTTCATGCTTAAAACAGCATTTTTATCTTGCTTTCACCAACATTAGCTATTATACACGACAGAAACATGAATATGACAATTTAAATACTTGAAAACAGCATTTTGTATGTTTTTGCAAGCTGAAAACAGCTATATTATCTAGATTTTGCAAACATAAGCCATTACACACGACATATACATGAATATGACAGTTTAAATACTTGAAAACGGTGTTTCGTATGCTTTTGCATGCTTAAAACAGCATTTTTATATTGCTTTCGCCAACATTAGCTATTATACACGACAGAAACATGAATATGACAGTTTAAATACTTGAAAACGGTGTTTTGTATGCTTTTGCATGCTTAAACCAGCATTTTTATCTTGCTTCCACCAACATTAGCTATAATAATACACGACAGAAACATGAATATGACAGTTTAAATACTTGAAAACAGCATTTTGTATGTTTATGCAAGCTGAAAACAGCTATTTTATCTTGATTTTTCAAACATAAGCCATTACACACGACATATACATGAATATGACAGTTTAAATACTTAAAAACGGTGTTTTGTATGCTTTTGCATGCTTAATACAGCATTTTTATATTGCTTTCACCAACATTAGCTATTATACACGACAGAAACATGAATATGACAGTTTAAATACTTGAAAACGGTGTTTTGTATGCTTTTGCATGCTTAAAACAGCATTTTTATATTGCTTTTACCAACATTAGCTATAATACACTACAGAAACATGAATATGACAGTTTAAATACTTGAAAACAACATTTTGTATGTTTTTGCTAGCTGAAAACAGCTATTTTATCTTGATTTTGCAAACATAAGCCATTACACACGACATATACATAGATATGACAGTTTAAATACTTGAAAACGGTGTTTTGTATGCTTTTGCATGCTTAAAACAGCATTTTTATCTTGCTTTCACCAACATTAGCTATTATACACGACAGAAACATGAATATGATCGTTTAAATATTTGAAAACAGCATTTTGTATGTTTTTGCATGCTGAAAACAGCTATTTTATCTTGATTTTGCAAACATAAGCCAATATACACGACATATACATGAATATGACAGTATACATACTTGAAAACAGTGTTCTGTATGCTTTTGCATGCTTAAAACAGCATTTTTATCTTGCTTTCACCAACATTAGCTATTATACACGACAGAAACATGAATAAGACAATTTATATACTTGAAAACAGCATTTTTTATGTTTTTGCAAGATGAAAACAGCTATATTATCTAGATTTTGTAAACATAAGCCATTACACACGACATATACATGGCTATGACAGTTTAAATACTTGAAAACGGTGCTTTGTATGCTTTTGCATGCTTAAAACAGCATTTTTATATTGCTTTTACCAACATTAGCTATAATACACTACAGAAACATGAATATGACAGTTTAAATACTTGAAAACAACATTTTGTAAGTTTTTGCTAGCTAAAACAGCTATTTTATCTTGATTTTGCAAACATAAGCCATTACACACGACATATACATGGCTATGACAGTTTAAATACTTGAAGACGGTGCTTTGTATGCTTTTGCATGCTTAAAACAGCATTTTTATCTTGCTTTCACCAACATTAGCTATTATACACGACAGAAACATGAATATGACAGTTTAAATACTTGAAAACAGCATTTATATGTTTCTGCAAGCTGTAAACAGCTATATTATTTCATTTTGCAAACATAAGCCATTACACACGACATATACATAAATATGACAGTTTAAATACTTGAAAACGGTGTTTTGTATGCTTTTGCATGCTTAAAACAGCATTCTTATCTTGCTTTCACCAACATTAGCTATTATACACGACAGAAACATGGATATGACAGTTTATATACTTGAAAATGGTGTTTTCTATGCTTTTGCATGCCTAAAACAGCTATTTTATCTTGATTTTGCAAACATAAGCCATTACACACGACATATACAAGAATATGACAGTTTAAATACTTGAAAACGGTGTTTTGTATGCTTTTGCATGCTTAAAACAGCATTTTTATCTTGCTTTCACCAACATTAACTATTATACATGACAGAAACATGGATATGACAGTTTAAATACTTCAAAATGGTGTTTTGTATGCTTTTGCATGCTTAAAACAGCATTTTTATCTTGCTTTCACCAACATTAGCTATTATACACGACAGAAACATGAATATGACAATTTAAATACTTGAAAACAGTGTTTTGTATGCTTTTGCATGCTTAAACCAGCATTTTTATCTTGCTTCCACCAACATTAGCTATAATACACGACAGAAACATGAATATGACACTTTAAATACTTGAAAATAGCATTTTGTATGTTTTTGCAAGCTGAAAACAGCTATTTTATCTTGATTTTGCAAACATAAGCCATTAACACGACATATACATAAATATGACAGTTTACATACTTGAAAACGGTGTTTTGTATGCTTTTTCATGCTTAAAACAGCATTTTGATCTTGCTTTCACCAACATTAGCTATTATACACGACAGAAACATGAATATGACAATTTAAATACTTGAAAACAGCATTTTGTATGTTTTTGCAAGCTGAAAACAGCTATATTATCTAGATTTTGCAAACATAAGCCATTACACACGACAGAAACATGAATATGACAGTTTAAATACTTGAAAACGGTGTTTTGTATGCTTTTGCATGCTTACAACAGCATTTTTATCTTGCTTTCACCAACATTAGCTATTATACACAACAGAAACATGAATATGACAGTTCAAATACTTGAAAACAGCATTTTCTATGTTTTTGCAAGCTGAAAACAGCTATTTTCTTTTGATTTTGCAAACATAAGCCATTACACACGTCATATACATGAATATGACAGTTTAAATACTTGAAAACGGTGTTTTGTATGCTTTTGCATGCTAAAAACAGCATTTTTATCTTGCTTTCACCAACATTAGCTATTATACACGACAGAAACATGAATATGACAATTTAAATACTTGAAAACAGCATTTTGTATGTTTTTGCAAGCTGAAAACAGCTATATTATCTAGATTTTGCAAACATAAGCCATTACACACGACATATACATGAATATGACAGTTTAAATACTTGAAAACGGTGTTTTGTATGCTTTTGCATGCTTAAAACAGCATTTTTATGTTGCTTTCGCCAACATTAGCTATTATACACGACAGAAACATGAATATGACACTTTAAATACTTGAAAACAGTGTTTTGTATGCTTTTGCATGCTTAAACCAGCATTTTTATCTTGCTTCCACCAACATTAGCTATAATACACGACAGAAACATGAATATGACACTTTAAATACTTGAAAACAGCATTTTGTATGTTTTTGCAAGCTGAAAACAGCTATTTTATCTTGATTTTGCAAACATAAGCCATTACACACGACATATACATGAATATGACAGTTTACATACTTGAAAACGGTGTTTTGTATGCTTTTTCATGCTTAAAACAGCATTTTTATCTTGCTTTCACCAACATTAGCTATTAGACACGACAGAAACATGAATATGACAATTTAAATACTTGAAAACAGCATTTTGTATGTTTTGCAAGCTGAAAACAGCTATATTATCTAGATTTTGCAAACATAAGCCATTACACACGACATATACATGAATATGACAGTTTAAATACTTGAAAACGGTGTTTCGTATGCTTTTGCATGCTTAAAACAGCATTTTTATATTGCTTTCGCCAACATTAGCTATTATACACGACAGAAACATGAATATGACAGTTTAAATACTTGAAAACGGTGTTTTGTATGCTTTTGCATGCTTAAAACAGCATTTTTATATTGCTTTTACC
>CAWWDY010001819.1:0-22476 GCA_963942605.1 Poecilus cupreus
TTTTTATCTAGCTTTCGCCAACATTAGCTATTTTACACGCTAGAAACATGAATACGACAATTAAAATACTTGAAAACAGCATTTTGTATGTTTTTGCAAGCTTAAAACAGCTATTTTATCTTGATTTTGCAAACATAAGCCATTACACATGACATATACATGAATATGACAGTTAAAATACTTGAAAACGATGTTTTGTATGCTTTTGCATGCTTAAAACAGCATTTTTATCTTGCTTTCACCAACATTAGCTATTATACACGACAGAAACATGAATATGACAGTTTAAATACTTGAAAACGGTGTTTTGTATGCTTTTGCATGCTTAAAACAGCATTTTTATCTAGCTTTCACCAACATTAGCTATTATAAAAGACAGAAACATGAATATGACAATTAAAATACTTGAAAACAGCATTTTGTATGTTTTTGCAAGCTGAAAACATCTATTTTATCTTGATTTTGCAAACATAAGCCATTACACACGACATATACTTGAATATGACAGTTTAAATACTTGAAAACCGTGTTTTGTATACTTTTGCATGCTTAAAACAGCATTTTTATCTTGCTTTCACCAACATTAGCTATTATACACGACAGAAACATAAATATGACAGTTTAAATACTTGAAAACGGTGTTTTGTATGCTTTTGCATGCTTAAAACTGCATTTTTATCTAGCTTTCACCAACATTAGCTATTATACAAGACAGAAACATGAATATGACAATTAAAATACTTGAAAACAGCATTTTGCATGTTTTTGCAAGCTGAAAACAGCTATTTTATCTTGATTTTGCAAACATAAGCCATTACACACGACATATACTTGAATATGACAGTTTAAATACTTGAAAACGATGTTTTGTATGCTTTTGCATGCTTAAAACAGCATTTTTATCTTGCTTTCACCAACATTAGCTTTTATACACGACAGAAACATGAATATGACAGTTTCAATACTTGAAAACAGCCTTTTGTATGTATTTGCAAGCTAAAAACAGCGTTTTTATCTTGCTTTCACCAACATTAGCTATTATACAAGACAGAAACATGAATATGACAGTTTAAATACTTGAAAACAGTAATTTGTATGTTTTTGCAAGCTGAAAACAGCTATTTTATCATGATTTTGCAAACATAAGCCATTACACACGACATATACATGAATATGACAGTTTAAATACTTGAAAACGGTGTTTTGTATGCTTTTGCATGCTTAAAACAGCATTTTTATCTTGCTTTCACCAACATTATCTATTATACACGACAGAAACATAAATATGACATTTTAAATACTTGTAAACAGCATTTGGTATGTTTTTGCAAGCTGAAAACAGCTATTTTATCTTGATTTTGCAAACATAAGCCATTACACACGACATATACATGAATATGACAGTTTAAATACTTGAAAACGATGTTTTGTATGCTTTTGCATGCTTAAAACAGCATTTTTATCTTGCTTTCACCACCATTAGCTATTATACACGACAGAAACATGAATATGACAGTTGAAATACTTGAAAACGGTGTTTTGTATGCTTTTGCATGCTTAAAACATCATTTTTATCTAGCTTTCACCAACATTAGCTATTATAGAAGACAGAAACATGAATATGACAATTAAAATACTTGAAAACAGCATTTTGTATGTTTTTGCAAGCTGAAAACATCTATTTTATCTTGATTTTGCAAACATAAGCCATTACACACGACATATACTTGAATATGACAGTTTAAATACTTGAAAACCGTGTTTTGTATACTTTTGCATGCTTAAAACAGCATTTTTATCTTGCTTTCACCAACATTAGCTATTATACACGACAGAAACATGAATATGACAGTTTAAATACTTGAAAACGGTGTTTTGTATGCTTTTGCATGCTTAAAACTGCATTTTTATCTAGCTTTCACCAACATTAGCTATTATACAAGACAGAAACATGAATATGACAATTAAAATACTTGAAAACAGCATTTTGTATGTTTTTGCAAGCTGAAAACAGCTATTTTATCTTGATTTTGCAAACATAAGCCATTACACACGACATATACTTGAATATGACAGTTTAAATACTTGAAAACGTTGTTTTGTATGCTTTTGCATGCTTAAAACAGCATTTTTATCTTGCTTTCACCAACATTAGCTATTATACACGACAAAAACATGAATATGACAGTTTAAATACTTGAAAACAGTAATTTGTATGTTTTTGCAAGCTGAAAACAGCTATTTTATCTTGATTTTGCAAACATAAGCCATTACACACGACATATACATGAATATGACAGTTTAAATACTTGAAAACGGTGTTTTGTATGTTTTTGCAAGCTGAAAATAGCTATTTTATCTTGATTTTGCAAACATAAGCCATTACACACGACATATACATGAATATGACAGTTTAAATACTTGAAAACGGTGTTTTGTATGCTTTTGCATGCTTAAAACAGCATTTTTATCTTGCTTTCACCAACATTATCTATTATACACGACAGAAACATAAATATGACATTTTAAATACTTGTAAACAGCATTTGGTATGTTTTTGCAAGCTGAAAACAGCTATTTTATCTTGATTTTGCAAACATAAGCCATTACACACGACATATACAATAATATGACAGTTTAAATACTTGAAAACTGTGTTTTGTTTGCTTTTGCATGCTTAAAACAGCATTTTTATCTTGCTTTCACCAACATTAGCTATTTTACATGACAGAAACATGAATATGACAGTTTAAATACTTGAAAACGGTGTTTTGTATGCTTTTGCATGCTTAAAACTGCATTTTTATCTAGCTTTCACCAACATTAGCTATTATACAAGACAGAAACATGAATATGACAATTAAAATACTTGAAAACAGCATTTTGTATGTTTTTGCAAGCTGAAAACAGCTATTTTATCTTGATTTTGCAAACATAAACCATTACACACGACATATACTTGAATATGACAGATTAAATACTTGAAAACCGTGTTTTGTATACTTTTGCATGCTTAAAACAGCATTTTTATCTTGCTTTCACCAACATTAGCTATTATACACGACAGAAACATGAATATGACAGTTTAAATACTTGAAAACGGTGTTTTGTATGCTTTTGCATGCTTAAAACTGCATTTTTATCTAGCTTTCACCAACATTAGCTATTATACACGACAGAAACATGAAAATGACAGTTTAAACACTTGAAAACGGTGTTTTGTATGCTTTTGCATGCTTAAAACTGCATTTTTATCTAGCTTTCACCAACATTAGCTATTTTACACGCTAGAAACATGAATACGACAATTAAAATACTTGAAAACAGCATTTTGTATGTTTTTGCATGCTGAAAACAGCTATTTTATCTTGATTTTGCAAACATTAGCCATTACACACGACATATACTTGAATATGACAGTTTAAATACTTAAAAACCGTGTTTTGTATGCTTTTGCATGCTTAAAACAGCATTTTTATCTAGCTTTCACCAACATTAGCTATTATACACGACAGAAACATGAATATGACAGTTTAAATACTTGAAAACGGTGTTTTGTATGTTTTGCATGCTTAAAACTGCATTTTTATCTAGCTTTCACCAACATTAGCTATTTTACACGCTAGAAACATGAATACGACAATTAAAATACTTGAAAACAGCATTTTGTATGTTTTTGCATGCTGAAAACAGCTATTTTATCTTGATTTTGCAAACATAAGCCATTACACACGACATATACTTGAATATGACAGTTTAAATACTTGAAAACGGTGTTTTGTATGCTTTTGCATGCTTAAAACAGCATTTTTATCTTGCTTTCACCAACATTAGCTATTATACACGACAGAAACATGAATATGACAGTTTAAATACTTGAAATCGGTGTTTTGTATGCTTTTGCATGCTTAAAACTGCATTTTTATCTAGCTTTCACCAACATTAGCTATTTTACACGCTAGAAACATGAATACGACAGTTAAAATACTTGAAAACAGCATTTTGTATGTTTTTGCAAGCTTAAAACAGCTATTTTATCTTGATTTTGCAAACATAAGCCATTACACACGACATATACATGAATAATATAATAATATTTATTTAAGTAGCAAAAAGCTAATACATATACACTAATACATAATAATATAATATATAATGTACATAAAAATATTACAATTTGGATTTAATACAATATTTGATGTTAATAAAACTTTTTAATCTTTGTTTAAAGCTTCCTACAGTGTCTGCGTTCTTTATATCATTAGGTAAATTATTAAACTCAATTAATCCATTATGAAATACATTTGTATAAGTGGTAGTTTTATATTTTTTTGTAATATAGAACATTTGTTTTTGTCTTGTATTATATGTATGCACATCTTGCACCGGAATTAATTTATTTTTTAAATAATATGGTAACATTCCATAAACAATTTTAAAAATGAAAATAAGAGTGTTATATTTAACTAAATGTGTAACATTGAACCATTTCAGAATCGTTAACATATCTGTCACTCTGGTATATTTTGAACATTTCAAAATTATTCTCATTGCCCTATTTTGCAAAAGTTGAAGTTTTCTTAAATCTGTTTCCGAGCATAGATATAAAATTGAACTACAATAATTGAAGTGTGGTAAAACAATGGCATTAAAAATAGTTTGTAGAGTCCAAGAAGAAACATAATTTAATCGGGACATGAAATTTAACTTCTTAGCAATTTTTTTGCAGATATAGGTAACGTAAAATGTAAATTTAAGCTTGCGGTCTATGTATATTCCTAAATATTTATAAACTTCAACTTTTTCCAAAATAGTACTATTAATTTTTATATTAAATTCTACATTATTACATATTTCATTATAAATATTCTCTTTGGTAATAAACATTGTCTTACATTTATTTCGATTTAATTTTAGTTTATTAAGATTCATCCAAGATTCCACTCGTCCTAAATCATTATTAACTTTATCAACAATATCTTTAACATTATTACCACTGATGTATAAAAGAGCGTCATCCGCAAAGAGATGAATTTCACAATGATTTAGAACGCTTGGTATATCATTAATATACAAAAGGAATAACAGAGGACCAAGGACACTACCCTGTGGTACTCCTATATTTATAGTTAATTCAGAAGATTTTTCATTGTTGAAATTAACAATTTGCTTTCTATTAGTCAAATAACTTTTAAACCAACTCAGTGCTATGTTTTTTAAACCATAAGAACTAAATTTCTCCACTAATATATTATGATCTACAGTTTCAAAAGCTCGTTTTAAGTCCAAGAATACAACATTAATAGTTTCATTACTATCTACACAGTTTTTCCATTCATTTATTATTAAATTTAAAGCTGTTTCACAAGAATGGTTTTTTCTGAATCCTGATTGATTTTGTATTAGTAAGTTATTACAATTTAAATATTCAATTGTTTGTTCAAAAACAATAATTTCAAGAAATTTTTCACATATTGGTAATAAGTTAATTGGTCTCAGGTCATTTATATTATTCGAATTGGCAATTTTGCGAATCGGTCTAATTGTCGCTAATTTGAAAGGTTCAGGAAATACTCCCGATTCAAGAGAACAGTTAATAACGTTCAACAATGGATAACCAATAATATGAAAAAAGTCTTTTATAAATTTTATATTTATTTCATCTGGACATGACTTATTCTGTTGAGCAAAGACCAGTTGTTTAAGTTTGTTTATGTCAATAGTCCGAAACGCAGAGAGTTCACAAAAGTTTATAAGAGGGACTGAATCAGTGGCACTAGCACAGTTTACGCTGGGAATGGAATTTGCTATTTCAGTTATACTGTCAACAAAGTATCTATTGCAAATATCAACTATTGACTTCGTATCTGTGTATGTACGATTTTCTACATTTAATTCCTTAATTTGATCATTCTTTTTAGGGTTCACAATTTTTTTTAACGTTGACCACATTTGTTTAGAATTGTGTTTACAATTGTCTATGCTTTTCATATAAAAAGTTTTTTTTTTATTTTTAATTAAATTGGTAACTACATTACGTTTTTGAGTATACGCGGTCCAATCAGAATCTAAATTAGTAATTTTATATTTAGAATACGCTCGATTTCTATTGATTATGGCAAGCTGAATTTCATTATCGAACCAAGGATTTTGTGTAGATTTATTTTTGGTTATCACTTCACTACTTTTATTAATGCAATGTTTTATATTAGTCAGGAAAGTATTACACACAACATTTGCATTTATGGAGTTGTAATTCCAATCACAATATATTAGATTAGATTCACATTTACTATTATTTAATTTTTTAATATGATTTTTTTATTAATTTCCTGTGCACTGGTTTTAAGTGAATTAACACACTTTACATGTATTATATTATGGTCAGTTATTTTTACATTATTATTAACAGTTACCAAGTTTTTAAAATTAAAGTTATTTGTTATTAGTAAATCTATAATTGATCTGGATATATTTGTCTCTCGAGTGTAATCATTTATCAACTGCGTATAACCGTGCAACTGCACTGTTTCCTTCAGCTTTTTTGTATATAAGTTATCATTATGTAACCAGTTGATGTTGAAGTCACCAATAATGATTTGTGTGTCTGTATTAGAAGAATGAGCATTTAGATATTCATCGAGAAAATCCAGAAATTCACTATGTCTACTGGAAGGAGAATGATATATTGTTGTTATTATGTAATTAAATTTTTTTATTTTTATTTTTGCACTTAAAACCCAATAGCAGTTATTGGAGTGTAAATTGAGTACTACAGAATACTTTATATGTTCTTTAATAAATATTAGAACTCCTCCCGTATGTCTACTGTTTGAATCACATCTCATAAGTGCATATCCTTCTATATTTAATTCATTGTTTTCAATTTCATTTGTTGTTCTCGTTTCTGATAAACAAACAATTATAGGATTCGTTTCCAGTATAAAATTATCAATTTCATCCTTATTTGATACATAACTTTGTGCATTGAGGTACAATAAAAAGTGGTCATTTCCATAGGACTGTAGTTGCTACATATATTTGATCTTACTTCTGAGAGCGTCAATTTTCCTTGTATATACTGGACATTTCCTATCTAGAGCCATATGGTTTGGATTTAAATTTAAGTTTAGTTTGGAATTAACCGATACACAGTTAATACATTTTGTTGTATCCATTGTACAATCACTGAATTTGTGATTTCCAGCGCATTTTCCACAAGAAAGTTTATTTGTGCAATCTACTGCTTTGTGATTAAAACCCAAGCATTTGAAACATCTTAATATATTCAGGTCTTCATAAACTACACATCTTTTCCATCCAATATTTAGTTTACCCTCAACCATAATTTTTCTAAATGTATCACTATCTACCTCAATGCTTACGCCTTTATTATTTTGTTGCTCCCAATTTCTTTTTATTTTAAGTTCTGCTTCTTTATTTATGACATTTGTATTTTGCGAAATTATATGCGATTTTATTTCGTCATTCGATAAATCCTTATCAATGCCGATAATTTTTATACAAGGATTTTTCATTGATGTGAAATTTACGGTATATTTCTCCCCAAGTTTTTGTTTCGCTTCGTGGCTCAGTTTAATTGTATCCTCTTTGTTATTGCACTTTACAACTATTCCTCCGTCTTTTACATTTTTTACGGCCGATATTCCAACAGCTATTTCAGAAGGTTTAATATTGTTGTATACTTCTTGTCTAGTATCTTTGCAATTTTGATTTTCTTTGGGTTTAATAATCACAGCTGGTTTATTGCTGACTGCCTGCGCATAGGTACAACTAGACATTTCTAAATTAGTTTTCCCTTTATTTATATTTCTAAATGTTTGTTTCATTTCATTTATTTCTAATGTTATTTGTTTTAATTCAGCTGTAACTATTTTTCGCACATCATCAATATAAAATGTATCATTTCTACATATTTCGCAAAACCACTTGATTCCAGGGCATTCTTTAATTACTTTATAATGAGTACTTTTCAAATTTACGCATTTAGGATGGTACCATTTTTGGCATTTTCCATCGCAACCAATTATATCTTCGGCATTAAATTCCAATCCACATTTATTACATTTATTGTCGTCAGTATCATCCGATTTTTTACCCATGTTCCCACCGTTTAATAGTCACAGGTTTTCGCATCAACTCGCACTGTATGCGCACTTGACTTAACTTTGCGCACAAAATACTTAAAAATTGAAAAGATCACTAAACTTTGTTTGTAAGTTTAACTGTAACACCACACCCTGTACTAGAGTTCACTTTGTAAGACAGAAAACTACACGTATTGATAAATACAATAGCATAAAATTATATTATTTATTTTTATTTTTGACACTATAAATAATAAAAATTTAAAGCACATGCACATAGTAGCGTGCTCCCACCTCGGCTAGCTGTATGTAACTTGTATGACAGTTTAAATACTTGAAAACTATGTTTTGTATGCTTTTGCATGCTTAAAACAGCATTTTTATCTTGCTTTCACCAACATTAGCTATTATACACGACAGAAACATGAATATGACAGTTTAAATACTTGAAAACGGTGTTTTGTATGCTTTTGCATGCTTAAAACAGCATTTTTATCTAGCTTTCACCAATATTAGCTATTATACAAGACAGAAACATGAATATGACAATTAAAATACTTGAAAACAGCATTTTGTATGTTTTTGCAAGCTGAAAACATCTATTTTATCTTGATTTTGCAAACATAAGCCATTACACACCACATATACTTGAATATGACAGTTTAAAAACTTGAAAACCGAGTTTTGTATACTTTTGCATGCTTAAAAAAGCATTTTTATCTTGCTTTCACCAACATTAGCTATTATACACGACAGAAACATGAATATGACAGTTTAAATACTTGAAAACGGTGTTTTGTATGCTTTTGCATGCTTAAAACTGCATTTTTATCTAGCTTTTACCAACATTAGCTATTTTACACGCTAGAAACATGAATACGACAATTAAAATACTTGAAAACAGCATTTTGTATGTTTTTGCAAGCTTTAAACAGCTATTTTATCTTGATTTTGCAAACATAAGCCATTACACACGACATATACATGAATATAACAGTTTAAATACATGAAAACGATGTTTTGTATGCTTTTGCATGCTTAAAACAGCATTTTTATCTTGCTTTCACCAACATTAGCTATTATACACGACAGAAACATGAATATGACAGTTTAAATACTTGAAAACGGTGTTTTGTATGCTTTTGCATGCTTAAAACAGCATTTTTAACTAGCTTTCACCAACATTAGCTATTATACAAGACAGAAACATGAATATGACAATTAAAATACTTGAAAACAGCATTTTGTATGTTTTTGCAAGCTGAAAACAGCTATTTTATCTTGATTTTGCAAACATAAGCCATTACACACGACATATACTTGAATATGAAAGTTTAAATACTTGAAAACCGTGTTTTGTATACTTTTGCATGCTTAAAACAGCATTTTTATCTTGCTTTCACCAACATTAGCTATTATACACGACAGAAACATGAATATGACAGTTTAAATACTTGAAAACGGTGTTTTGTATGCTTTTGCATGCTTAAAACTGCATTTTTATCTAGCTTTCACCAACATTAGCTATTTTACACGCTAGAAACATGAAAATGACAATTAAAATACTTGAAAACAGCATTTTGTATGTTTTTGCATGCTGAAAACAGCTATTTTATCTTGATTTTGCAAACATAAGCCATTACACACGACATATACTTGAATATGACAGTTGTAATACTTGAAAACCGTGTTTTGTATGCTTTTGCATGCTTAAAACAGCATTTTTATCTTGCTTTCACCAACATTAGCTATTATACAAGACAGAAACATGAATATGACAATTAAAATACTTGAAAACAGCATTTTGTATGTTTTTGCAAGCTGAAAACAGCTATTTTATCTTGATTTTGCAAACATAAACCATTACACACGACATATACTTGAATATGACAGTTTAAATACTTGAAAACCGTGTTTTGTATACTTTTGCATGCTTTAAACAGCATTTTTATCTTGCTTTCACCAACATTAGCTATTATACACGACAGAAACATGAATATGACAGTTTAAATACTTGAAAACGGTGTTTTGTATGCTTTTGCATGCTTAAAACTGCATTTTTATCTAGCTTTCACCAACATTAGCTATTTTACACGCTAGAAACATGAATACGACAATTAAAATACTTGAAAACAGCATTTTCTATGTTTTTTTTTATCTTGATTTTGCAAACATAAGCCATTACACACGACATATACTTGAATATGACAGTTTAAATACTTAAAAACCGTGTTTTGTATGCTTTTGCATGCTTAAAACAGCATTTTTATCTTGCTTTCACCAATATTAGCTATTATACACGACAGAAACATGAATATGACAGTTTAAATACTTGAAAACGGTGTTTTGTATGCTTTTGCATGCTTAAAACTGCATTTTTATCTAGCTTTCACCAACATTAGCTATTTTACACGCTAGAAACATGAATACGACAATTAGAATACTTGAAAACAGCATTTTGTATGTTTTTGCAAGCTTAAAACAGCTATTTTATCTTGATTTTGCAAACATAAGCCATTACACACGACATATACATGAATATGACAGTTTAAATACTTGAAAACGATGTTTTGTATGCTTTTGCATGCTTAAAACAGCATTTTTATCTTGCTTTCACCAACATTAGCTATTATACACGACAGAAACATGAATATGACAGTTTAAATACTTGAAAACGGTGTTTTGTATGCTTTTGCATGTTTTAAACAGCATTTTTATCTAGCTTTCACCAACATTAGCTATTATACAAGACAGAAACATGAATATGACAATTAAAATACTTGAAAACAGCATTTTGTATGTTTTTGCAAGCTCAAAACATCTATTTTATCTTGATTTTGCAAACATAAGCCATTACACACGACATATACTTAAATATGACAGTTTACATACTTGAAAACCGTGTTTTGTATGCTTTTGCATGCTTAAAACAGCATTTTTATCTTGCTTTCACCAACATTAGCTATTATACATGACAGAAACATAAATATGACAGTTTAAATACTTGAAAACAGCATTTTGTATGTTTTTGCAAGCTGCAAACAGCTATTTTATCTTGATTTTGCAAACATCAGCCATTACACATGACATATACATGAATATGACAGTTTAAATACTTGAAAACGGTGTTTTGTATGCTTTTGCATGCTTAAAACAGCATTTATGTATTGCTTTCACCAACATTAGCTTATATACACGACAGAAACATGAATATGACAGTTTAAATACTTGAAAACGGTGTTTTGTTTTGTTAATGATGGAGATGATGTGTCGCGGAGTTTTCTCAGGATGTGTAAGCAATAAGGCGGTGTAAGGTTTAATAAAACATATATTGCACTAATAACTTACGGATATACAACAACACATAACATATAATTTTTAGTTTTTACAAACACCATGAAACACACGAGTTACGGTAAGTTGAGATCACAATGGCAGAATTAAGTTATACAATGAACACCTTCACAGTTAGAATTAACACTTTCTAATTTAGAATGAACCCGTCTGAGATCGTATCAATACTGTCGTCTCTGAAATTAATTTCTGAATTTATAATATTTCCGTGGAGGTTTTACCTCCCCAAATGTGACGGGGGACCAATCCTAATTTTGGAAGTGGCCAGGGGTTGAGTCTAGAGGTTACTGGTGGGATTATACCAGGAAAAGATATTTAACAGCGAAATTGTGCTGCACGTGCATTACTACGAATTCGGGAAAATTTTAGGACGGGCATTCCTGAAGGGATTATTTCTTAATGTCTTTATTGCCTTGGAGAGAAGATTTAGATTCAGAATAAGAATTGCCGCGCATTGTGTATCCAAATATTTCTTAAGCTTACAAAACTAATTAAATTCTATGTTTACATATGGTCTACAAAATAAAATAAAATGTTTACATGGCACTGTTCTAAACATGTTTGCTATTGCATGCTTAAAACAGCATTTTTATCTTGCTTTCACCAACATTAGCTATTATACACGACAGAAAAAAGAATATGACAGTTTAGATACTTTAAAACAGCATTTTGTATGTTTTTGCAAGCTGAAAACAGCTATTTTATCTTGATTTTGCAAACATAAGCCATTACACACGACATATACTTGAATATGACAGTTTAAAAACTTGAAAACCGAGTTTTGTATACTTTTGCATGCTTAAAACAGCATTTTTATCTTGCTTTCACCAACATTAGCTATTATACAAGACAGAAACATGAATATGACAGTTTAAATACTTGAAAACGGTGTTTTGTATGCTTTTGCATGCTTAAAACTGCATTTTTATCTAGCTTTTACCAACATTAGCTATTTTACACGCTAGAAACATGAATACGACAATTAAAATACTTGAAAACAGCATTTTCTATGTTTTTGCAAGCTGAAAACAGCTATTTTATCTTGATTTTGCAAACATAAGCCATTACACACGACATATACTTGAATATGACAGTTTAAATACTTCAAAACCGTGTTTTGTATACTTTTGCATGCTTAAAACAGCATTTTTATCTTGCTTTCACCAACATTAGCTATTATACACGACAGAAACATGAATATGACAGTTTAAATACTTGAAAACGGTGTTTTGTATGCTTTTGCATGCTTAAAACTGCATTTTTATCTAGCTTTTACCAACATTAGCTATTTTACACGCTAGAAACATGAATACGACAATTAAAATACTTGAAAACAGCATTTTCTATGTTTTTGCAAGCTGAAAACAGCTATTTTATCTTGATTTTGCAAACATAAGCCATTACACACGACATATACTTGAATATGACAGTTTAAATACTTCAAAACCGTGTTTTGTATACTTTTGCATGCTTAAAACAGCATTTTTACCTTGCTTTCACCAACATTAGCTATTATACACGACAGAAACATGAATATGACAGTTTAAATACTTGAAAACGGTGTTTTGTATGCTTTTGCATGCTTAAAACTGCATTTTTATCTAGCTTTCACCAACATTAGCTATTATACACGACAAAAACATGAATATGACAGTTTAAATACTTGAAAACGGTGTTTTGTATGCTTTTGCATGCTTAAAACTGCATTTTTATCTAGCTTTCACCAACATTAGCTATTTTACACGCTAGAAACATGAATACGACAATTAAAATACTTGAAAACAGCATTTTGTATGTTTTTGCATGCTGAAAACAGCTATTTTATCTTGATTTTGCAAACATAAGCCATTACACACGACATATACTTGAATATGACAGTTTAAATACCTGAAAACCGTGTTTTGTATGCTTTTGCATGCTTAAAACAGCATTTTTATCTAGCTTTCACCAACATTAGCTATTATACACGACAGAAACATGAATATGACAGTTTAAATACTTGAAAACGGTGTTTTGTATGCTTTTGCATGCTTAAAACAGCATTTTTATCTAGCTTTCACCAATATTAGCTATTATACAAGACAGAAACATGAATATGACAATTAAAATACTTGAAAACAGCATTTTGTATGTTTTTGCAAGCTGAAAACATCTATTTTATCTTGATTTTGCAAACATAAGCCATTACACACGACATATACTTGAATATGACAGTTTAAAAACTTGAAAACCGAGTTTTGTATACTTTTGCATGCTTAAAACAGCATTTTTATCTTGCTTTCACCAACATTAGCTATTATACACGACAGAAACATGAATATGACAGTTTAAATACTTGAAAACGGTGTTTTGTATGCTTTTGCATGCTTAAAACTGCATTTTTATCTAGCTTTTACCAACATTAGCTATTTTACACGCTAGAAACATGAATACGACAATTAAAATACTTGAAAACAGCATTTTCTATGTTTTTGCAAGCTGAAAACAGCTATTTTATCTTGATTTTGCAAACATAAGCCATTACACACGACATATACTTGAATATGACAGTTTAAATACTTCAAAACCGTGTTTTGTATACTTTTGCATGCTTAAAACAGCATTTTTACCTTGCTTTCACCAACATTAGCTATTATACACGACAGAAACATGAATATGACAGTTTAAATACTTGAAAACGGTGTTTTGTATGCTTTTGCATGCTTAAAACTGCATTTTTATCTAGCTTTCACCAACATTAGCTATTATACACGACAAAAACATGAATATGACAGTTTAAATACTTGAAAACGGTGTTTTGTATGCTTTTGCATGCTTAAAACTGCATTTTTATCTAGCTTTCACCAACATTAGCTATTTTACACGCTAGAAACATGAATACGACAATTAAAATACTTGAAAACAGCATTTTGTATGTTTTTGCATGCTGAAAACAGCTATTTTATCTTGATTTTGCAAACATAAGCCATTACACACGACATATACTTGAATATGACAGTTTAAATACCTGAAAACCGTGTTTTGTATGCTTTTGCATGCTTAAAACAGCATTTTTATCTAGCTTTCACCAACATTAGCTATTATACACGACAGAAACATGAATATGACAGTTTAAATACTTGAAAACGGTGTTTTGTATGCTTTTGCATGCTTAAAACAGCATTTTTATCTAGCTTTCACCAATATTAGCTATTATACAAGACAGAAACATGAATATGACAATTAAAATACTTGAAAACAGCATTTTGTATGTTTTTGCAAGCTGAAAACATCTATTTTATCTTGATTTTGCAAACATAAGCCATTACACACGACATATACTTGAATATGACAGTTTAAAAACTTGAAAACCGAGTTTTGTATACTTTTGCATGCTTAAAACAGCATTTTTATCTTGCTTTCACCAACATTAGCTATTATACACGACAGAAACATGAATATGACAGTTTAAATACTTGAAAACGGTGTTTTGTATGCTTTTGCATGCTTAAAACTGCATTTTTATCTAGCTTTTACCAACATTAGCTATTTTACACGCTAGAAACATGAATACGACAATTAAAATACTTGAAAACAGCATTTTGTATGTTTTTGCAAGCTTTAAACAGCTATTTTATCTTGATTTTGCAAACATAAGCCATTACACACGACATATACATGAATATAACAGTTTAAATACATGAAAACGATGTTTTGTATGCTTTTGCATGCTTAAAACAGCATTTTTATCTTGCTTTCACCAACATTAGCTATTATACACGACAGAAACATGAATATGACAGTTTAAATACTTGAAAACGGTGTTTTGTATGCTTTTGCATGCTTAAAACAGCATTTTTAACTAGCTTTCACCAACATTAGCTATTATACAAGACAGAAACATGAATATGACAATTAAAATACTTGAAAACAGCATTTTGTATGTTTTTGCAAGCTGAAAACAGCTATTTTATCTTGATTTTGCAAACATAAGCCATTACACACGACATATACTTGAATATGAAAGTTTAAATACTTGAAAACCGTGTTTTGTATACTTTTGCATGCTTAAAACAGCATTTTTATCTTGCTTTCACCAACATTAGCTATTATACACGACAGAAACATGAATATGACAGTTTAAATACTTGAAAACGGTGTTTTGTATGCTTTTGCATGCTTAAAACTGCATTTTTATCTAGCTTTCACCAACATTAGCTATTTTACACGCTAGAAACATGAAAATGACAATTAAAATACTTGAAAACAGCATTTTGTATGTTTTTGCAAGCTGCAAACAGCTATTTTATCTTGATTTTGCAAACATAAGCCATTACACACGACATATACTTGAATATGACAGTTTAAATACTTGAAAACCGTGTTTTGTATGCTTTTGCATGCTTAAAACAGCATTTTTGTATTGCTTTCACCAACATTAGCTTATATACACGACAGAAACATGAATATGACAGTTTAAATACTTGAAAACGGTGTTTTGTTTTGTTAATGATGGAGATGATGTGTCGCGGAGTTTTCTCAGGATGTGTAAGCAATAAGGCGGTGTAAGGTTTAATAAAACATATATTGCACTAATAACTTACGGATATACAACAACACATAACATATAATTTTTAGTTTTTACAAACACCATGAAACACACGAGTTACGGTAAGTTGAGATCACAATGGCAGAATTAAGTTATACAATGAACACCTTCACAGTTAGAATTAACACTTTCTAATTTAGAATGAACCCGTCTGAGATCGTATCAATACTGTCGTCTCTGAAATTAATTTCTGAATTTATAATATTTCCGTGGAGGTTTTACCTCCCCAAATGTGACGGGGGACCAATCCTAATTTTGGAAGTGGCCAGGGGTTGAGTCTAGAGGTTACTGGTGGGATTATACCAGGAAAAGATATTTAACAGCGAAATTGTGCTGCACGTGCATTACTACGAATTCGGGAAAATTTTAGGACGGGCATTCCTGAAGGGATTATTTCTTAATGTCTTTATTGCCTTGGAGAGAAGATTTAGATTCAGAATAAGAATTGCCGCGCATTGTGTATCCAAATATTTCTTAAGCTTACAAAACTAATTAAATTCTATGTTTACATATGGTCTACAAAATAAAATAAAATGTTTACATGGCACTGTTCTAAACATACCGGCCACCTTGAAAGAACATGCTTTCAATAAATTTAATAACGGTACACAAAATAACACTTCACTGCTCTGCTTTTGGTTACACTGCACAATCACTGTTAATTGTCTACCGGAATTAAGCACAGCTTATTGCTGGACCTTTTGATGATACCGTTTGATGTTGCAATCGAAGCGGCACGTACGACTCCGTCCCTTCCAGGATGGAGCTGCTGGACACGGCCTAGCTTCCAGGATAATGGGGGCAGATTGTCCTCCTGGATGAGAACGAGTTGTCCTGGGCGCAGAGCCGTCCCTTGTTGCCTCCATTTGGTCCGTTGCTGTAAAAGATGGAGATACTCTTTTCTCCATCGCTCCCAGAAGTGTTGACGTAGCTGCTCAATGTATTGTCACCGGGACAGGCGATTAATGGGCACTGATTTTAAATCATGGTCCACTAGGCGAGTGGAAGTGTCTCCAATCAGGAAATGGGATGGTGTTAAGACAGAGAAATCAGATGGATCGGACGAAATGGGGGTTAGGGGCCTAGAGTTCAAAATGGATTCAATTTGCACCAAATAAGTATACGTTTCTTCAAATGTTAAATTAGCGTTCCCGACCACACGACGAAGATGATGCTTGATGGATTTAACGCCAGCTTCCCAAATTCCACCAAAATGAGGTGCTCGAGGTGGAATAAAATGCCAGTTTATGCCCTCATTTGCCATTTTTTCCTGCAGACATTCCTTGGTTAAAACATGCGCTAACAATAATGCACCGCAAAGTTCAAGCTTGGGTAATGATAAGCCTTTTAAAGGAGCTACACGAGATTTGGAACACATCAGTTCTATAGAACATTCTTCTTTGGTTATGACCCGCATATATACACAGGCTCCGTATGCGGATTCGCTGCTGTCACAGAATCCGTGTAATTCGATTCGTATTGGATTATTCAAATTAATTGTGCATCTTGGAACTGATAAAATGTTTAATTGGCGAAGTTCTTCTGAATACCGCTTCCATTTAGTGTGAATTTCGGTCGGTACGGATTCATCCCATGTTAGGTGTAGTTGCCATATTTGCTGCATAAGTAATTTTGCAATAGTAATTACAGGACCAAGCAAGCCGAGTGGATCAAATAATTTAGAAATGTTAGATAAAATGGTGCGTTTGGTGATTCGACATTCTTCTTTGTTCAGAGAAACTGCATAATGTAGTGTATCATTTATTGCGTTCCAAGAAAGTCCCAGTGTTTTCACGTTTTCATTTTTATCTAGATTTATAACTAAATGTTCCTGATTTTCTGAAGGAGATATTTCTGTTAGTTTTGGACAATTAGAAATCCATTTTCTGATTTGAAATCCAGCCTTACTAAACATATTTATCAGTTCGTCACGAATTTTATCACATTCATCAATTGTATTTGCTCCGGTTAATAGGTCATCTACGTAAAAGTCTCGTCTGGCTATTTGGGATGCTGTGGGATAATTTTTATGTTCAATTTCCGCAAGTTCATGGATTACGCGAATGGCAAGATATGATGCGGATGTGGTTCCGTACGTCAAGGTTAGTAAATCGTAAGATTTAGTGTCTTCGTCCCTTGAATTACGCCAAACAATTCGTTGAAGCTGAGTGTGTTCTTCATCGACCTTTACTTGTCGATACATTTTAGCAATATCGGCAGTTAACACATACTTGTGGGTTCGGAATCTTAAGATGATTGAAATTAGATCCTGTTGTATTATTGGACCTAACATTAAAGCATCATTCAAAGAAAAGCAGGTATCAGATTTAGCGGATCCATCGAAGACGACCCGTAGCTTTGTGGTTACGCTTGATTCTTTTATGATGGCGTGATGTGGCAAATATACAATTGGCAGATCAGGTGATAATGCATTTTCTGGAGATAATTTCATGTGGCCTAATTTGACATATTCGTCAATAAATTGACTATAGTCAGATTGCAAACTGGGTTGTTTATCAAATTTACGTTCAAGAGTTTGAAATCGCCTTAATGCTTGATATTTAGTTTCTCCGATTTTATGGATTATTTCCGATTTTAATGGCAGTTTTACAATAAAACGCCCGTCTGCGTCTCGTGTCACTGTGGTTTCAAAATGTACTTCGCAATTTCGTTCTTCTACACAAAGTGGTGGTTTTGCAGACATTTCTTCAATTTCCCAAAAGCGTTTTACATGAGAATCGAGTTGTTTGTTTGTTACTAATTGACATGAAACTTGAGGCAAGCTGGAATTGTTATCAATTGCGATGGATCCTGATATTATCCAACCGAATTGTGTTTTTTGCAAATATGGCTGGCCAGCGCCCGTCTTTATTTGACCGACACAGAGTATCTTCCAAAAAATGTCTGCGCCGAGAAGCATATCAATGTTACTAGAATTGTAGAATGACGGATCAGCTAATTTTATATTTGGCGGTATATTTAACATATTTTTATCAAATGATATTAACGGCAGTTGATCTGTTATTTGATTGAGTAAGAAACATTGAATGTCTGTGTGAAAGTTGTTGTACATGGATTTTAATTTTATATTTGCCGAATGTTTGATTATGGAGCAAGAATTGTTAACTCCAGATACTGAAAGATTTATGTCTTGCACTGGCACGCGCAATTTTCTTATTAGTTCTTCCGTAATGAAACAGGATTGACTTCCGGAGTCCAATAATACTCTACAATGGTGAGCCGTGCCTTTATTATCGAATATTTGCACTATAGCTGTGGCTAAAAGACACTGCGTAGAAATGATCCTTGCGGGTGCTTGGCGACAAACTGTTGAGATGGTGGTATTGGAATTCATGGTGTTTATTGGCATATTTTCTGAAGTTGACATGCTTGCATTTATCGGGTTATTTGGAATTGGAGACGTCTCAAGATGTAATAAAGTATGATGGCGTTTATGACATTTACGGCACGATGTAGCTGTACATTTATTGGTATTATGGCCTTTACGTAAACAGTTGATGCAGAAGCCTTTGTCCTTTGCGTGTTTGAATCTTTGATCAACGTTCAAATTTTGAAATTTCGTACAATTATAAATTATGTGATTACTTCCATGACAATATAAGCAAGCTAGTTTGTTTTCCGTTGAAATATGTGATAATGAATGATTTCTACTTGGCCATCTCGCAGCATTCATTGGTTGTTTATTAGAAGGTGTTGTAGTTATCGTTGTTTTGCGAGATAAAGCTTCTAAGACTTGACACTTATTTGAGAGAAATGTCAACAATTGTTGTACAGTCGGCATTTTATCTTGCTTTTGTAAAGATTCCCATTCCTTCCCGGTGATTTGATCAAATTTGTTGGTAACGATTACTATGAGTATATCATCCCAATTGTCTACCCGGCGTTCTAGCGATTTGAGAATTCGTGTATGTTTATTGAAGTTATCCAAGAGCTGACGCAACGAGACAGAGTTTTCCTTTTGAAGAGTTGGCAGGTCTAAAATGGCTTGAATATGTTTGTTTACAATTAAGCGTTTGTTATCATAACGATCTTTGAGTAATTGCCAGGCACAATCGTAGTTATTTTCCGTTATGTCCATGGAAAGAAGAACTTCGGATGCTTCACCATGCAGTGCGGACTTTAAGTATTGCATTTTTTGAATCTTTGTTAAGTTGTCATTGGAATGTATTAAAGAGTCAAATGAATTGTAAAAATTATACCAATGATCAAAAGACCCTGAGAATTTAGGCAAACTTATTTCTGGCAGTCTAACGGGTTGTTGCATAATAATATTTTGATTTGAGCTTAATGCGTGAATTGAATTAGATTGATTTGAATTAGATTGATTGCCCTCGAATCGATGTATTATTTCTTCGGCTAGCGATACTACTTTGAAGTAATGATCTTCGATTTCTTCGCGCTCTTTTGATTCTATAAAAACTTCGGAAGATGCGTTTTCCAGAACTTCTATTTCGATTTGCAATTTTTGGAAGGTGTCCCATAATGCTTCACATTTAGATTTGCGAGTTTTTAATTCGGGAATAGAAGATTGTTCAGCTTCAAATGAATTTAAGTATTTTTGAAAATTAGTTATTTGAGCTTTGATGGAACCTCGTTTCACGCGCAGTTGTTTTATGTGATCCATATTTGGTGCAAATGATAAAGGAAACACTTTGATAGGAAAAGATAATATTTGATTGGAGACTTACCAAGTTATATTCCTGACGGGGCCCGAATCTGGGTGTCCCTTCTCGTGGATGTTGATCACGGTGTGTGTAGTTGATAGATGCGGCAAGATATCCGGCTCGAAGGACCAATATATGTTAATGATGGAGATGATGTGTCGCGGAGTTTTCTCAGGATGTGTAAGCAATAAGGCGGTGTAAGGTTTAATAAAACATATATTGCACTAATCACTTACGGATATACAACAACACATAACATATAATTTTTAGTTTTTACAAACACCATGAAACACACGAGTTACGGTAAGTTGAGATCACAATGGCAGAATTAAGTTATACAATGAACACCTTCACAGTTAGAATTAACACTTTCTAATTTAGAATGAACCCGTCTGAGATCGTATCAATACTGTCGTCTCTGAAATTAATTTCTGAATTTATAATATTTCCGTGGAGGTTTTACCTCCCCAAATGTGACGGGGGACCAATCCTAATTTTGGAAGTGGCCAGGGGTTGAGTCTAGAGGTTACTGGTGGGATTATACCAGGAAAAGATATTTAACAGCGAAATTGTGCTGCACGTGCATTACTACGAATTCGGGAAAATTTTAGGACGGGCATTCCTGAAGGGATTATTTCTTAATGTCTTTATTGCCTTGGAGAGAAGATTTAGATTCAGAATAAGAATTGCCGCGCATTGTGTATCCAAATATTTCTTAAGCTTACAAAACTAATTAAATTCTATGTTTACATATGGTCTACAAAATAAAATAAAATGTTTACATGGCACTGTTCTAAACATGTTTGCTATTGCATGCTTAAAACAGCATTTTTATCTTGCTTTCACCAACATTAGCTATTATACACGACAGAAAAAAGAATATGACAGTTTAGATACTTTAAAACAGCATTTTGTATGTTTTTGCAAGCTGAAAACAGCTATTTTATCTTGATTTTGCAAACATAAGCCATTACACACGACATATACAATAATATGACAGTTTAAATACTTGAAAACTGTGTTTTGTTTGCTTTTGCATGCTTAAAACAGCATTTTTATCTTGCTTTCACCAACATTAGCTATTATACACGACAGAAACATGAATATGACAGTTTAAATAAATGAAAACAGCATTTTGTATGTTTTTTGCAAGCTGAAAACAGCTATTTTATCTTGATTTTGCAAACATAAGCCATTACACATGACATATACATGAATATGACAGTTTAAATACTTGAAAACGGTGTTTTGTATGCTTTTGCATGCTTAAAACTGCATTTTTATCTAGCTTTCACCAACATTAGCTATTATACAAGACAGAAACATGAATATGACAATTAAAATACTTGAAAACAGCATTTTGTATGTTTTTGCAAGCTGAAAACAGCTATTTTATCTTGATTTTGCAAACATAAGCCATTACACACGACATATACTTGAATATGACAGTTTAAATACTTCAAAACCGTGTTTTGTATACTTTTGCATGCTTAAAACAGCATTTTTATCTTGCTTTCACCAACATTAGCTATTATACACGACAGAAACATGAATATGACAGTTTAAATACTTGAAAACGGTGTTTTGTATGCTTTTGCATGCTTAAAACTGCATTTTTATCTAGCTTTCACCAACATTAGCTATTATACACGACAAAAACATGAATATGACAGTTTAAATACTTGAAAACGGTGTTTTGTATGCTTTTGCATGCTTAAAACTGCATTTTTATCTAGCTTTC